>LZPO01027785.1:48334-58549 GCA_001675575.1 Neotoma lepida | reverse complement strand
CTGAGACAGAGGAACGACCCTCACCATATATGGCCCTTAGGAGGGACCTGTGTGACTGTGAACTTTACGGTAAGCCATCACCCAGAGGCCAAGGGGAAGGAGACCCCACATATCTGGAAACATATGCTGTGGAAGTGATCACCACCNATCATTTGGCCTTCTATGATGACACCAAGGAGGAGGGAGATGGCCTTACCAAAGGATGGAGAATAGAGTTCCAGGAGAGGAAGTATCTCCCCTCTTACAGGAGGGGCCGACCCTGAGAGGCCCNCTCAGATTTACCCCCAATCCTAGAGGCCACTGCCTTCTGGGTACCCTCTATTATGTGGAAACTGGGTAAGTCAGTATGGATGGAGTAGTGGCCGCTTGTTAAACCTAAGTTGGAGATGCTTCATGCTCTGGTTAAGGAACAATTGGATCTTGGACATGTATGCCCTTCCATGAGTCCATGGAATACACCTGTTTTTTTGTCATTAAAAAGGCTTCTGGGACCTGGCTTATGCTGCAGGACCCAAGAAAAGTAAATGAGAGGATGGAATTGGTGGGCACCCCCTTTAGGGTTTTGCCGTGGGTCCCAGCCATACCTGCTGAGTACACCCTGGTGGTAATTGATGTTAAGGACTGTTTCTTCTCTATTCCCCTCCATCCAGATGATTGTTCTAAATTTGCCTTCTCCATTCCTTCTCTTAATTTTTCCCAACCTGATCAGAGATTTGAATGGACTGTGTTACCTCAGGGAATGGCTAATAGCCCAGCTTTCTGTCAACAATACCTAGCCACCCTTTGGGGGCCCTTGTTAAGGAGGGATAGGTCACTTGCCTATGTTTATATGGATAATATTATTTGGGGACATAGGGACCCCTCTCACTTACAGGATCTGGTACAGGAACAACTAGAACAACTAGAAAGTTCAGAGGGTGGCACCCTTTAAGATTCTTGGTGCAGAGCTTACTCTGACCCAGGCATGCCCACTTAAGCCCAATTTGGACATTNCTACAGCCCTGACTTTGACTCAGCTGCAAAGTATTCTGGGAGAAATCAACTGGTTNCTGCCCTGGATTCCCTTTTCTAAGGGGGACCTTATACCCTTATTCTCCTTGCTGACAGGCAAAAATCCTCAGGATGTCATTGTCCTCACACCTAAACATCAGGTCATTCTCCTGCAGGTTCAGGAGACCCTCGATAANGTCTCTCTGAGGAGGTATTCTGTTGATTTTCCCATCTCTCTCTGGTTATTCACAAGTGCCACCCTAATCTCAGTGGTACTGGTACAAGAGGGAGAGCCTATAGAATGGATCCACACCTCCCTGGGGGGTGCTCGGAGAATGTACTCTCAGACTGATCAACTCCCNGATGCTGTAATCAGAGGTAGGACACAGGCCCAGGGACACTTTGGAGCTGACTCTCAATCTATTGTTTTCCCTTTTCAAATAGCTGATGTGAAATGGCTTTCTAGAGCTAATGTCTGGCTCGCCCTCTCCCTTGAGGGGTTCTTAGGGTCCCTTAACTGCCATTATGGCCTTCCCCAAGGACAGTCATGCTCTGGAGGCTCCTGCTAAAACTTCCTCAGCTGTTCCCATTGGAGCTCATCCCAGGTGCCCTTCATGTATTCANGGATGGGGGCCGAGATAATCAGTACTCCCCAGACCTACAGGAGTTGTGACCCTGCCAGGGATCAACACAATATTAAAAAATNTTGGCAATTGTCATGGCCCTTCAAAACATTCAGGGGCCTTTCAATNTATATTCTGACAGCCTATATATGNTAAATTTATTACCACATTTGCCCCAGGTGCACATTCACCTGAATGCAAGCCCTATCTCTCCATTGATGATGANCCTCAGGGGTTTGCTGGGGAGGAGGGAGCATCTCATTCATGTGTCTCACNTGAGAGACCCCAGGCTTCNGGGGCTTTTTGGCTAAAGGAAATAGCTGGGTCAATTAGTTGGCCTCTGTGGNCCAAATGCTTACATTACAAGAGGCCACTAGCCTACATGGCCTGACCCACCTTAATTGGAGGGGTTTACAGCATAAGTTCCTTCACATACCTGTCAAAGGCTTCAAGAAAATAGAGCATACTTATAAGGCCTGCCAGCCCTTTCTCAAAGTGCCTCCCCTGNAGACACCAGGGGTCAACCCTAGAGGGCTGAAGTCAAATGTCCTTTGGCAAACTCATGTTACTCATTTCTCACACTTTGCAAACTTAAGTACATTTTTGTTTCAATAGATACCTTCTCAGGGGCCTGTTGGGCCACAGCCCACACGGGAGAAAAAAAACAAACACGCACATTCCCATTTCCTTCAGTGTTTTGCTACTCGGAGCCTGCCATCACAAATTAAAACAGATAATGGACCTTGCTTCACCAAAAGGGCCATGACAGAGTTTTTTGAGCAATGGCATATAAAACATACCACAAGAATTCCATACAACCTTCAAGGGCAGGCAATCATTGAAAGAAACCACCAATGCCTTAAAGAACAGCTTTTAAAACAAAAAGGGGGAGTAACCCCCATATTCAATTACATCAGGCCTTATTTACTATTAATATTTTAAATCTGCCCAAAGGAACCAATGAAACCAGGTTTCAAAAACAGTGGAGTCAGTTTCACCCCAGGCCTCAGATTCAAGTGTANTGGAACATTCCAATGGAAAGGCCCTTGCTTACTATGGGAAGGGGGTATGGCTGCACCTTCCCCATAGGGGAGATGGCCCGAATCTGGCTTCCAGCCAGAAATCTAAAATTCCTTTCTACCCTCCCACAGGAAGATGACCAAAGCCAGACTGACCAACAAGGAGAAAAAATCAGCTAAGGTGGTCTCAAGTAGATTTTAAAGAAAAAACAAAATCAACAAAGACAAGATAACTAATAATCAAATCCAAGGTCTTATTGCCCTTGAGAAAGCTCTATGTTCCTTGGCTCTTACAGATAATGGTGGCCCCGGTAAAACTCCTGCTGGTGACTCCGGCTCTCCTCCAGGCAACAAACACGGCCCTGAGAAACCTCACCAACCTCAGAAGATGACCTGGGCAGTGATCAGAGCTGGCAATGGAGAGATCCTCAACAGCACCACTCATGAGGCAGTTCCTGGAGCCTGATGGCCTACCTTTGTGATCTGACAAGAGGCTCCTGGGATGTTGGAGACCGGATATGTTCCTGACCCTCAGAGACCAGGATGATCCCATATATTATGTGGGGCACTAATGACCATTACTATGCTCAATGGAGATGTAAACAAACTGGGACAGGTTACTGGAAAGACAAAGTGATAACACCAAGGTCCAATGGGTCCCCCAGACTCGTCTGCCATGTTGTTGGGCCTAATCTCCTTCTTGGGCCCAATAGTCCTAACAGCTCATGGCTCTCTGCTTAGGCTCAACCCTGAGGACTCCCCCCNAAACATAAGGTAAACCTAAACCAAGGTGCCATAGGCAAACCTCATAAGAGTTGCCTTATGTTCAAACCTAAAACAAGGTGGGCATAAAACAAAAAAAGGGGGAGTCTGTGGGAGCCTATGGAGCCATGTGCCTGTAAATATGGCACTGGGAGGAGGCAAGGAGGGAGGAACCCAAGTTGTTCACAAAAAAAAAAATATGATTGGAACTTCAGGTTGGGAGAGATGACATCAACACATGATCACCCTGGTGGACAATATTGTAAATAAAGTAGACCACGTGTGCGATTGGGTGACCTTTAAGCTGATTGGCCCAACAGGACATCCACCCCCCTCCCGCCAGCCTTGTGGTTTTATGCTTTAAAAGAGCTTGCTGATTCCTAATAAACGAGTTCCTGCTTCACACAACTCCCNGCTGTGTCTGATTGTCCCCACAAAGGGATGCTGGGGAACAGGTGGGTGGCATGCACTTACCTTTTCTTGGTTCCAGGTCATCCCTTCTCAAGAGACCTAAGTTCTTGGTGGGCAGGCCAGCACACTCCAGAAAAAGATATACTCTTCATTTAGTTTTATGGCTCACATAGGCATAGTCACATATTAAGTACANGATATTTTATCAAAGCACTACATATCAAGGGGTAATGAAAGTTAAGACAAAATCAAGAGTAGGAACTGAACAGGTTTTGCTCTTTATGAGTTAGCAATATGATCATGTGCACNTTTNCCACTAGGGTTAAATCTATTTAAAAACAACAAACAAACATAATTACCTGAAGTTTTTGGTCAAAAGTGAAGGCATGCTGTGCTTCTGTATTACAGTTTTATTTTTGTGTTGAAAGGGTGAACAAAGTACACTAATTTCAACTTCATCATTTTACAATGTCAAGAATTTCTATTAAAGAATTTTACATTAGTCTCTGAATGTCAGCTTTCAGAGGCTATGGCACCACAGTATTCTCACNTATTTTACTTTGCAAAATGTCTTAGCCATCCTTCATCTCAGGATATAGAATNCAAAGTAGGGAGGAGTGATCCACAGATGCCATGTTCACACAGNGTTAGTTACATTGTGAAATNCCCTTCTTGATCTCACCAGGATAAACTATTAATTTATTATAGAAGAATTTTACTAACTGTAGTTTTCTTACAAGTTTCCCCTAGTATAGTCTTTCTATGAAAATTTCTAGAGTTACAGATACAAAATACATTAAGNGTAAGTAANTAAACATGTAATCTGAAAAATNCNGAGCCAGCCTTTGTTGCATTNACAGAAGAGCTGNATTACAGCATTATCCTTAGATATTACAAGCTCTAATGAAGAAGACTGTTTTNATTTGCATTTCTCTCCTCTCACATTCAACAAATCCCATACTCAGTTTTAAATGAGAACACTTTCCCTTTATTTTATATACCCAAAGTTCTCTGGCTTGGGGGTATTGTTACTAGAGAGGATAGGACAAAAACTTAGCCCTGGCAGCCCTAATAACCTACACTTATTCCCCATCCTCAATAGGCCTATTAAAGACACAGGAAAAANTGAAGAGCAAATAAAATGTATTTATTCAATGTAGCCACATTGGGAAGAAGGTGAAAAAAGGGTCCAGTGATTCTTCCCAAGTTCTTTTTAANAATTCTGACATGAGGTTNAGGTTTAANCAGAGCAAGTGAATGTAGTCCTAGTCTAGGTGTGATCCACCCCTCCTTGACCCATCATCATCCACTTCACTCTTCTGGAAGGTGGTCTGACAGGTTGTCATACCTGTACAAACTCTCTTGCTGGGCAAGAATCTCTCCCTCTGACTCCCACCAAGCTTCAGCCATTTTGCTTTCATTCAGAATGAGATTCTGAAAGCAAATTCTCATTCTTTAGGGGCAATTGTTTCAATAGTCTGAATGTGAAATGGGGCTTCTGTTGTCCTTTTGGCTATCTTTCTTCTTGCCAGGGTATTTAACGTGCATTATCAAGGTCTTTGGTCTACTTCAAAAAACTTCTGATTCATATTTCCTCTTTTTTCTTCAAAATATTTTATTATAGTAAAATACATATAGCATGAAATTTACAAATAACCATTTAAATAAGCTCTTCCACATCAGGCTGCACTTTGACATTTACTAAAATTTACATCATATAAAATTCACCCTGCTCCTCCTATTTTAAAGATGATCAGCATTGCCTGTCTTTAGAGTCTGAGATCAAAATGAAAACAACAATGAGCTGCCATTTATCTCTGCTAGGTTAGCTTCAGCATATAATACAATATGAGAAAAATAATACGTGCTGGCTAGGAACCACAATACTGGTGTATTCCTGAAGGGGTGCAAAAGCATACCTCCACTGTGGACCTGCTGAGTTCTACATAATACAATATAACAGTTTCTCTTCCAGGCTTGCATGCAAAATAATTGACAGCAGGAATGTCCTTACAACGAATAAACCCTGTTTCTTGGTGAAACCTGACCATTTTATATCACCAATCGAACCCTACTCACTGCAGCATCTGTTTCAAGACTCTTCCTTTGTTGGATTCCTGGCTGTTGTCTTATTCCCCACTGAGGGACTGAGAGACTTGACCATTCCCTGTAGAAAGCTGATGTTGTCTGGGAGTGAACAACTGTTCAATTTGTCCAGGGCTGAGTGGCTTCCAGGAAGAAAAAATTTTCAGTTGCAAAACTGGTTGCTTTAGACCAGGATGAATGGATCACCAGCTTTAGGTCTCCAAAAGAGATAGCATTCTTAATGCAATTTTTGTAATTATTACTAGTTTTCTGTTTATTCCTTAGGTGTGCTACTCCTTTGTCCAATGAACTCTCTATAGTCTGAAATAATGCTTTGAGGGTGAATCGGCCTGAGGACTCACCATATAGATAAATGACCTGACCATGGACTTCTCACCTCTAAGCCCAAGGACTTATTCTTAAATCTGAATCTGCACTTGGTACAGATTAGCAGTGCATTGTGATGCAAAACCAAAAGGGAACCTACTTAGAGATGAAACCCCATATAAGCAGGTTAAGCTCAGGTCCAAGTGTTGACTCTTCTGCCACATTCAGCGTGTGTTTTTGTTTCTCCTTCTGGTAACAAAATGGTCTTTGTAGCTCTAAATTTTTGTTTGCCGTAAGACATTATTAAAAACAGAATTTAAGAGAACCAGGTAATGGTCCTTGTAGGAAACTATCAGCATTCTCCTGTCTTTACTTTCTTCTCCAGAAGTCAATCTTTCCCAGTGGCCTTGTAGCAAAGAGCCATTTATGGATCTGTCTTTACCAGAGTTTCTTTGTAACTCTACACCAGACACTTTAGAGCTATCATTTTAATCATCACATCATGCATGGAATATANGTCATTGTGCTGCGCATGTCTCTCTGTGTGCTGCATGAATATCTTTTCTTTATAAATAAAGGTAATATTTTCTTTTGACCCTCNAGAATCTATTTTTACCCTTTTAGGATTAAAGTCACCATATTGTGAACTCCTGTTTAGACTAATACAGATTTGGTCTGTGCACTTGGGTAAATTATGGTGACAGTTAACAAGGTAACCCAGCAGCAAAGAGGAAGAGACCCTGAGGGTGACATTGAACAATGTCTGCATAGTCTACCTTTGGGGTCACCACTTTGATTCAATTTTTATTGGCTCTTATAAACACTNTTGACAATACACTCTGCATTAGCTCTTAAGTTGGAGATGTACTGGGGAGCTGAACAATTTAATTCATTAGCTCCTACCGAATAGAGTGACAGGATATACCAAGACACTTTTCAGAACCTAAACACTGTCATGATCTGAGCAACAGTTTGAGTGATAGGTGGCCAGATTTCTCTTTATGTTCACTTTTTTTATAGCCCCTCATAATATGGGACAGGGAATGAATTTTAAGGCAAAATTTGAGCATTAAGTGAGAAAATATAAAATGGTGTAGGGTTCTTGAATCATTATATCATAATATTCTTTATTGTACTTTATATTGATAGTGACACCAAGTTGGAGAGCTAAGGANTCATCAAACATAATTTTCATCATTGAACAGTTATTCTGGACACTAGATACAGGAATGCAGAATGACTCTTAAATTAGTTTTTCTTTTGAGATTAAAAAAATGTGTTTGGTAATTTTAGTTATGTTTATATATAATGTACTAGCAAGTATATTATATTTCAAAAGAAATATGTATTAAAATACTCTTCCCAATAGCCCAGTTCTATAAGCACCTCTTACCTAATCCAGAGAGAAATACTTCTTTCTCATTGGCCTTGCCACATTATATATTCTGTTTCCCCATAGCATGATTTTTTTGAGTAAACTCAGTTTTTGGTATCAGATCTTCAATCATCAATCTTTGTTGAGCAACATTTGCAAGGCTTGCACACTGGAAAACAGTCTTCTGAGTAATTATGGGATTATGATAGTTTGTGAAACTAGATGGAAAAGGGGAGTTCCGTGGGGCACCTCATTNTCCAAGGATGTTTAAACGGAAGGTCAAAGCCTAACCACAGCAAAGTTCATTTGAACAACGAAGCAACATTCAAAAAGAAATGTGATAGAATCATGCTGACGTTAGGATGGGAGCAACTCAGGAGCAAGGCCACAATAACATTAGTTGCCCAAGGTGAAGAGTTCTTGACATCTGCCACCTGTCTCTACAGTGCTTCCAAGAACATCCAGTTCAGCAGTAACCTCCCATGCCATCTTTGAAGTAAAGACAGACCAAAGGACCTAAACATCAGNTTTTAATCTGATGCTCAACATGGTCCTTCCACTGCTGGTGCCTCACCAATGTCTCCAGGGAGTAAGAACACCCCTACATGCCACATTTTCCCACTAGAGGATTACACGCTTTATTCANATCTTCTGTATCCCTTAATATATCATTTCCCCCTAATCTTGTGAAGTAGCCTTGAAGGTCTTTGAATGTTGCAATATACTTGAACATGATACAAAATTGGATTCAGGTATCCTTAATGCTTCCTGCTGGTTTAAAGCTTTAGTAGCAGTGTATGGGGCTGAGGATGGCTGAAATATCTTGGGTTCCCACTGGGGAAACAGACTAGAATATTCTCTTCTGTATTTTAAGAAATTTGCTTTATCTCACATCTGCAGACATACATNATCTGCAAGAACCTAAAGAACAATTATATCAAAAGACCCAGAACACTCGATAGCCCACTGCCCAACAGAGATTAGGAGGGCTCACAGGCCTGTGTAATGCCGCTATGTGACACAGAGGTAGCAAACTCCACCTGTGCCATTTTCTTCAATTGCATAACATATTTACCTCAAATACAAAACTTAAAGAAAAATGCATCTAATGAAAAAGGTTAAAAATTGATCATACAGATGCCAAACTTTGTATATTTGGCACAATTTTTAGTTTCTCTTCTCCAAAACATTTCTGTGTTTCCATTTATATTGTTCAGCCACCTGCCTCATTGGGAATTGTGCAAAGTCTGATTCACGAGTGTGAGATTTGTATTTTCTGATTTTACTTTCAAAACACTGCAACTCTTTTTTAGGAGCCAAAAATGATACCATGGTCAAATGTCCTGAGGAGCACTGGGTAGGTTTAACTACAGACTCATTTGTTTTCAGTCTCAGTCACATGATAATATCTGAATGCNAGATGAGTAGAAATGAAAATGAAAACTCCTGAAAGCCTGAAAGTTAAAGTAGACAAACACTTATCAAGTTTAACACCTTCATTTTACACAAGGGGAATTTGTGGTACAGAATGCTACATGATTTATCCCACAAAGATCTGATGCAAATCATTATTAGAACAAACCACTTTTAAACACATCATCCTCTAACCTAATAGAGAGAGTTGCTTTCTATATAAGCTTGGCAGCTTTCACTATATTATATTTAATAAAAAGCCTCATGCTAGAAAGAGGCAAGGAGAAAATCGAAAATACAGAGGTGTAGGAACACAGAGATGGAATATTGAACATGTCCGATTTCAGTTGAAACCCAGAAATCAGAAGATAGATCAAATGTAGTATGTTTCACTTGAAAATTTAACTAGATCATGGAAGTAAAATGGTTAGGCAGTAACTGAAGCCAGGTGAATGCTGGGTAATGCATCCAAAGATGCATTTGGGTTCTATTAACAAACTGTTAATATTTCGGATATTGAAACTGCATTGTGTAGGTCTGTGCATGCAGTGCCCTGGCTGAGTAAGTGCAGCGCAGATCTATTTCACTGATGTGCTTGGTCTTCCAGGACTTCTGCACTGCTTCTAAACAGAGTTGCAGACTGTGGTGCTTCCCATTGCACCATCACTTCACTGCAGTCCACATTGTTGTTGTTTTATTATCACTTTTGTTCCTCTTAGTCTTTGGAACTGAACTGAGGGTCCCACACATCCTAACAATGTACCCTGCCACTGGGCAATACTCCCAGCCATCTGTTTAATGTTTTGTTTGGAAACCTTGTCTCACTAAATTGCCCAGGTTGGCCCTGAGTGGATTCTGTATCTAGCTTGCCTTAAAGTTGCAATCAGCCTCCCTATGAGCTGGGATAAAAAACTGTCCCATCAACCTCAAACTATTGCTGCTATTGTTTTACAGTGCTATATTCAAGCCATTATAGTCATTACTAAAATGTGTGTATGGTGGTGGAGACAGCAGCCAGTTCTCTGGAGTCTCTGTTCCTTCAGGGACACCTAGGGATTTGTTCCTTCATCTGATGCCTCTGGAAACAGTAACTAACAGAAGATAAGACTCTTTGCTAATGTCCAACACAACTTAATCCAAGGATTTACACCTCACTGTTGAGATGGCTTATGCAAGCAGGAGTAACTAGAACAAAAAGTTCAACCCCAGT
>LZPO01027784.1:71866-83906 GCA_001675575.1 Neotoma lepida | reverse complement strand
TAAAAACAGTGCTGTTATGAATATGATCTAGATACATCCAAACTAGCTGTATGTGGACTAAGAGTAGGTGGCAGCTCTGTGTAGGGTAGGGGAACAAGCCAACTTGTATTTAGCTGAGAAATTGTTTTTCTGACACATTAATAGCTTCCATTTATCATGTCCTCAGGTATGTATAAGCCATACAACTTTGCAAGGCAAACTTATTTTGGTCACCCCATTTTTAAGTAAGTAGATGTAACATTCCTAAAACCCAGTCATTAAGTAGAATTGAAATTTGAATGGGTTTAGCTCATGAGAGCCTCACTACCAGATTGCTGCTCAATTCTTAAATTTTGCTTCTCTCGGTACATTTCTGGCAGGATTTTCCTCAGGTGAAAATGCTTTCCTATATCCGAAAACACCTAAAGCAGTTGACTAGACAAACCCAGAGCTGAGACCTTTTCAGCCGAGCAGAGATGGTTCCCTGTGTGAATGCAGATTAGATGGCTAGCAGCCTTTGCTGAGCCTGGATTACTCCAAAGAAGCCAGGCTGAAGAAAACGTCAACATCACAGAATCTCAATTTTAGAGAGCCAAGAAATTGTCTGGATCATCTCTTACAGATAAGGAAAATGAAGTTCACAAAGGCCAGTAATGTTTCCTAGGTCACATACTCAATTATTCACAGAACTAAGTTTTTAGAAAAAAAAAATCCCTTTGGGGCTAGAGAGATGGCTCAGCTGTTAAGAGTGCTTGCTCTTTCATAAGACTGGTTTTGTTCTTAGCTCATGACGGCTTCTAACTCCTGTTCCAGAGAATCCTGTCTTGGCTTTGCAGGTACCTGTACATATGTGATATGTCCGGTATCCGTATATACACAAAAATGAAAAATGTTTTTTTAAATGAAAGAGACCAAGTCTTTTATTGAATGTATGTGGTGGCGTCCTCCTGTATTTCCAGCAGTGTCTGGAGTCTGGGGCAGAAGGATCATAAAGTTTCTGGGCTGCTGGCTCAACAAAGCCAATTTGGGCCAGCCATGGATTACAGAGCGAAACTCCTGTCCCAGAAACAAAGAGGAGAAACCAGGTCTTTCCATGCTCATGTGCTAGCTGTTCTTTCATTGAGTCCAGACTAGAAATCACAGCGTGTTTTAGAGCCTAGACTGCCTTGGCAGTGGTCTGAGGGCTATGGAGTACCGCCCACAATTCAGGTCCAAGATTGCAGAGCTCTTCCCATGCAAGGAGTCTAGAGCTGCCACTCATGGATCCCACAGCTAGCGTACCTAAGGCTCATTCTGTTTAGCTCACTTGGCAACGTAAGCATTTTAAACGGGTTTGGGGAGACTTCTGGGAGCAGGAGTGTGTTCAAATCACGTGCATGGTCTGGAGGGACCAGAATAGGAGTGNTGGCCAGGCGCCACAGCCCTGGAGCTGCCTAGGAGAAAAAGGTGGAAGCAAGCTGGGCTGAAGGGGCGTGGCTATGGTGAGGCGGGGCTCGGGGCGGGCACTTGGCAGGAAGGAGGTAGGCCGGTGCGGAAGGCGGCCTAGTCCAAGAGTTGGTTTTCGGCGGTTTTCACAATGGCCGCGCACTGTCGGGGCACAGAACTCGGTAAGGGCCGGCGGGTTGCACTCTCCTTCGCCCAGCCGCGTGCTCGGGGAGGAGCAGGGGCACGCAGGGAGGCCCCTGGCGGGCAGAAACCTGAACCAAGGCAGGGGACACCCCTGCTGCCTGGCTCTTGGCAGTCTTACTCTTTAAGCGGAAGCAAGGAAGGGGTAGACCTTTCCACTTTGTGGCTCTGTGGTCGCAATGAAAACAAACCCCAGAGAAAAGCCTGACTGAATACTTGTGCCATATATTGCCCGATTCACGTAGCCATAGCTAAAGTTAGCTGCGCTGGTGGGAGAGTTGTCGTGGCCTGCTAAAAGTGATTTTAGACGACTTAGAAAAATGTCTCCTTTAAAACCGCTTTTCATCTTGCTGATACTAGTTCAGATATTGCTGGGAAAGAAAACTTAAAAATCTGTAATTCAAACGTAGCAAAATGGTAATTGAGCCAAATGCTAATGATTTAACTTTGTATAATAGTTTGTTTTATATCCTGGGCCCTCTTAGTCGCGTGATTTTGGGTAAATTACTCACTTTGTGCTTAAGTGCCCTCATTTGTAAAATAGTTACTAGGAAGCTACTGCTTTCCGAATGCAGTTTGGATACTGCAAGGATACTTGTAGCCTCAGTCTATTTCTCTGCACTTAATGTTGAGTAAATAACGATATTAAGTAAGTGCAGAAAGTTCTGTTTGTAGGGGCTGGAGGCAGGAGGCAATGTCCAGCAGGAGCTGATGCAGAAGCCTTGAAGAGGTGCTTACTGGCTTGCTCCTCATGGCTTGCTCAGCCTGCTTTCTTGTAGAATCCAGGACCACCAGCCCAGGCATGATAGCTAGAGTCACCTGAGATGACTCTAGCTAATGGCAAGTTGACATAAAGCTAGCCAGCACAAGCTTCCTTTCAAATTCATGCACCTTTGGAGGCATCTGGGAAGTGGGGATTATGTGCTCGGGAGCATTTTAGTAACATCTTGCTTTAGGTCCCTCTGTTTCTGTTAAGGGAAAAAAATCTCAAAAAGATCTTAATTGAGAGGAAATGGGGACAGTTTTGACAGATACTGTTATTAACAAGAGATTGTTTGAAACAATGTAGTCTTGGTGTAGCACAAAGGAACCCATGGATGAAGCCAGAGCCACTTAGAATGGCCACTCTTTCTCTAAGAAGGGTGCTCCAGAACTCCAACCCTGCTAGCAAGCACCCTGGCAGGAAGTTCGCTTGGTTTTTATTCTACAAAGCTGGTGACTATGTCTTTCCCCCATTTGCTGTGGTCCAACTTCATAGTCTTGAGACTGTCTCTTATACACATCTAGATGTGTATAAGAGACAGCCATCAATGCTGGCTGGTTTTTGTTTTTATGTGTATGGGTGTTTTACCTGCATATATGTCTGTACACCATGTACATTCCTGGTGCCCTTGGAAGCTGAAACAGGTCATCACCTCTTCTGGAACTGGAGCTTCAGACAGTAGTGAGCAACCATGTTGGTGCTGGGACTGCAACTCCAGTCCTCTGCAAGAGCAGCCGGTGTACTTAACCACTGAACTGTCTCACCAGCCCAATACAAAATCTTAAAACACTAGACTGTAAATGAGATATCCACTTATCTTCCATTTATCGTCTATCTTTTTTTTGGTTTTTGAGATGATATTTTAAAAAGAACTTTTAAANTCTATTGTATTTTAATTTTACTTATTTATTATGGGAGTTTTGTCTGCATGTATTTGTGTACCACATCGGTACCTGTTGCCCTTGGATCCACTGTGTTGCAGACAGTTATGAACTGACATGTGGGTGCTGGGAATTGAACTCAGGTCCTCTCAAAGAACAGCCAGTGCTCTTAACTGCTGAGCCATATTTCTAGTCCCGTAGGTGGCCTTATATATTCCAGTTTGACCTAGAACTTTTGTGGTTGAGTGTGACCTTGAACTCCTAATCCTCCTGCTTCCACCTCCCAAGAGCTAGGATTATAGGCGTGCCTGTCTTAGTCTGAGGATGAAATGAGTTATGAGTTACGATAACAGAGTGGTCCGGTTACCATGTGTCTTTGTTTTTTACCTTTGTTTTTATAGGAGCTTGTGTAAGAGTTAGGGGCCTAGGGAGCTCATTTCTTCCTTCCTGTGTCTGGACTCTGGGCTCTGTTTTCTTTAACTTGTGTGGGCTTCCGTGTCCCACTCTGGACTTGTGCCCTGTCCCAAATATAAAGGTTCAAATGTCCGTCTTGTTCACCTTTCTTATNTGTACCCTGGTGGTTTAGGACAGTTGTCTAAAGAAGAGACGGCAAAGGAGCCAAAGTTCACTTTAAAATACGTATTCGTATGCACAGAGATTTGGAGAGTCCTATGTGGAATGCCTGATGTTCTGTGGCTTGTTAACATCTTGCCCCAGGGAATGGATCCCAGGGGCAGCCTGGCCTGTTCTTCAATCTCTCAGAGCAGTCATGTCATTCAGGTGTTTGCCTGGCATGCCTGAAGCTCTAGGTTTAGTGCCAGCACTGTGATTTGATCCCAATTCTAGGAGACGGGGGCAATTTTGAGACAGCCTGGGATACACGAGACCCTGTCTCAAAACTAAACTAAACAAGACCACCACTAACAAAATTGTATTCAAGGGGGCATAGTGAAGAAACTGCCAACATGACCACCCCACTATATGACCACCCCACTATATGACCACCCCATTATATGACCACCCCTTATTAGTGGGAAGGTTTTTTATTGTGAATAAGAGGGAGAAAATATCCAGAAGCAACTGGAAGAGTCTAGAGCNGAGAAAAAAAAGAAAGCAGACTGGACATTGCCAGGGCTAAGGAAGCAGAAGAGAATAGTGGAGATAGTGAGATAGCAAGAGATGATAGAGAATAGAGCAGAGGAGAGAGCAAGAGAGAGAGAGCATAGCAAGAGAGGGACTAGTCAGAGTAGCTGGGCTNTATGGAGGAAGGATGTAGCTGGGGGAGGGAAGCCCACAGGCTGGAGGGGGTTAGGGTGGAGGAGGAGGTGAGAAGGGTAGGATGCTAGTGTGGACTTTGAAATGTATTAACAGGTCCTTGTGATACTGAGGGAGCCTGGAGGCCAGCATGGGCTTTGATACCCTGAGAGCCCTATGTCCCTTCTGCCAGAGGTAAGGGAAATGGCTCCTTTTTGGGGACAGAACTTGTTTCACAAGTTCCTGAGGAGTGCTGGCTTTTATCTAACTGCCACCCATCCTTCTATAGTCCAGCTTGAGCTTATTTCTGGATATTTCAGCTGGATGAGACCTGACAAAAATGACTTCAGAAACACAGGAGGACAGGAAGGGATGGATTACAGCAGTCCCGGGGAGGCTTTCTTTGGGGGAGGCTTTCTTCGCAAGGCTGTTTCTCTGGGGACAGTTTGTGTATAGAGATTGAGAGAAAGCAGTCTAGAAGTTTTCTTTAAACACAGGAACCCAAGTGTTCAGGTTTGTAGTGTATCTTATTCTACTAGAGTGGATATGACTAATATATTAAAGAAGACAGAAATAATATAATTCTGTGTATGGGTCACACAGTATGGTGATTGTACAGTTCTATATTTTAAGGGGAGTGTCCTTTTATGAACCCTTTTATTTTGCTTTTGAAGTCTTTTATCATTGGTTTGTCTTTTATTATTCTGATACTGTTTTGATAAATAGAAAACTATGAAATAATAATTGGAGTTTTTGTTGTATAATTAAATAATTNAAAGTCCTCTGTGGTACCTGCTATGCTGAAACACGTTTTTTTATAAAAGTATCTAAGCCCTGTGGATTTTAATTATTAGGAGGAAAGACAAACTTCAAGCCCTCATTGAAAATGGGCTGCCTCTGCCNGGAAAGAAAGACTGCTAAATGAGACAGCAGACGGAGCCCTTGAGGACGCGATTGAAACATGTCACTAGAAATGGTTTAAGTGGAGAGTTCTGGCCCTTTTAAAACACTGTCTGTCGCTTGAGGATTGGGTCACCTTGAAATGTGTTCATCTTTGAATTAAAGGCATGAAAAGACACTTTGAAAAATTTCAGTCGACTTTGGTGTGTGTTGTGAGCGTCTGTGGGTGTACCTCTCCTCCGCCTGCCTCACTGAAACAGTCAGTTCCCTGGACACCAAAGTGGCCGCGAGAGGAGGATACATGTTTAATCTCCACGCCAGCAGCCCTACAGAGTTTTTAAAATGCCGAGACACTCACATCCCAGCTCCTTGCTCTTTGTATACCCAGGCTTTCCTCCAAAGAAATGCCAGGCCGAGAAGGAGCTGCTGGTAATTGCTCTCTAAAATGACTCTGCTTGGCTAGTGCCAGGGTTGTTTTAGACTCTAGTTAATGATGCCAAGTCGTGGTCTTTAAAGGAAGGAAAAATACTGAGATTATCTGATCAGAATCCTGATTCCGATGAGCGTTTCGGTAGAATACCTATGGGACCTACTTATGTCCTCGCAGTCCAGAGTAGGGGTGTGTGAGAGTGTGCAATTCATTCAAATATCTACAGCTGGGTCGGGAAGTGGCTCTGAATGAAAGCACTGGCCACACAAGCCTCAAGGCTTGAGTTCAGTCCTGGGAACCTACATGAAAACCCCACAGGCATGTATCTATAATCCCAGATGTAATTGCACTCCTGCTGTGCAATGGGAAGTGCGACAGGAGAATTGCCCAGATGCTCAAGGGCCAGTTGTCCTTAAGAATTGAGCATGGCAGAAGCAAGCACTTGTCTTAAGGCAGAAGGAAAGAACCAGCTGTCCTCCGACCTCCACAGATGTGCCTACACACACACCCACCCACACACACACACACACACGCACAAACACAAGTTATTGAAAAAGATGAAAATGTCTGTAGCTTAGCAGGGCTTTCTATATTTTGTTATGATTTTTGAAATGAATCTTACAGCTCAGGTTCTTCTGGAGCTTACATCCTTCCTGCCTCAGCCTCTCTTGGCTGCTGAGGTTGCGGGCCTACACCAGCATACCTGAGCTCGGAGACATTTTTAAAGAGTACAATACCAGTTACTTGAATACAAGCAGTGCTCAGAGCTGAAGTAACTGATCGGCTAACAGAGACCATTCTTGGGTGATTTAAGTGCCAAGTAGTGTGTACGATGTGAGTATACCAGTCAGAGAATGGCATCATGTCCCTTGTGTGGCCTGCTCAAAATGGCATTAACCTGAAGGCTCTGTGCTTCTGGAACTCTGAATTAATACTCTGGACCAAGGGTGACTGGAAGTATGAGAAGTAGACTTGTCCATAAAAGGGTCTCACACCCTGGGGGAACTCTGCATCTCTCTTGTTCATTTGCTCTTAAAATAATACTCTTAAAACAATCTCTTATCTGTTGAATAATTTAATTAGTGTAGACAAGAATGGGTCTCNTGATGCCGTTTGCATACCTGTGTGTCATCNTACTTAGCACTTCCTCACCTTGTCACCCTCTCTTATGTCCCTTTGCCTTCCTTACTGTTCCCTTTCCACAGCAGACACTTTCAGGCTGACCTGAAACCAGGCACCTGTGGAATGGCCATCAGGGAATCTCTGCTTGGCTGTTTATGTTTTCCTAGGTGCACTGAAATCTCTCTGAAGGATAAAGGTCCCTTGACCAGGGGCTTCTGTGCCCTTGTTTGTCCTTTCCTAATCTGTAAGGCGAGGGGACTTGGAATGACATGTGTAACTGTGGTGGCAGATGGTAATAATGGAGGAAGTTATGCTTGTGTGGACTCGGGCATCTTTGTGACTTCTGCTCTGTTTTTGAAAATCTAAAGCTACTCTAAAAATTATCTTCAAAACAAGACAAAAACCAACTTACAATCTTTGAGCCTTTGAGAATTTGTCAGGAGCCATGTGGCCTCTTCATTGGCCGTTCACACAGCTGTGGTTGTTCTTGGATTTGCCCTTTAGACTTCCCCTTCCTTGTCTGGCTGAATGGAACGAATTCTCACAACAGCATATAATCTCTGATTTTTAAAGTGTGTGTGGGGGGGAGGGGGGGTTGGTTTGTGGACATGCGTGCAGATACCCACAGGGGAGTTACAGGCAGTTGTGAGTCTTCTGACCTGAGTGCTGGGATTCAATCTCTGGTTCCCTAGAACAGTAGTACATACTCCTAACTGCTGAGCCNTCTCTCCAGTCCCACTCCAGAGATTATTTATATGACTTTTTAGAAATAACTTGGGNTTGGGAATTCAGTGACCTGAGTTTCCCTGGCAGGTACTATGTGACCTTGAACTTGTAATTGAGTCTCTGGGCTTCAGTGTCCTCAATCTGTAATTCCACCCTGGAAGATTAACTTCGGTCACCCACAGCTTGATGAGCGATGTCTGCTTTTGTATTTTCCTCTGAAATATCAGCCCTCATGTAGTATCAGTCCTCCCTGTAGGCTCCNTTGNTCTCCATCGGTCTCCTGAGGTNCCATGTCTCTGAGTTTGCTAGGCCTCTGTATCTCTCATATCACACAATACCTTCCAGGACACAATTTTGTGTGTGCATCCAGAGTCCCTTGTATCTCAGATGGACCTCAAGCTCTGTGTGTAGCTGAGAAAGACCCTCAAGTTCAGATCCTCCTCTTTGCCTCCTGAGTACTGGGATTTATATGTGCAGTGCGTGCCCAGTTTTATGGTGCCGACATCAAACCCAGGCTTCCCGAATGCTAGGCAAGTGTTCCGCCAGCCAAGCTCCAACNCCAGAGTCCCAGCACAGNCCTCTGGCTGGCTGATGTATTCATGCATTCTCCTCTTTGTCTGCCAGTTGTTGGGACCCCTTCCTGTTCCCATCTCTTGCTCTCCACTGTTACACGTGCTCCGTATTCTTCAGGCCATCATGGCCTTTGCTTTGACTTTGGGACACGCTGCTACTGTTTGAAATGCCTAGGTACTTTGTCAGCTCTGCTCGTGGAACTGTCACTGGCCTTGGAAGTCAAATTAAAAACCCTCACTTNNGTGAACTTTCTTTCTGTCTTTTTCTTATTCTGGGGCTGGAACCCAGGGCTTCCTGTACGCAAGGCAGGCACTCTACCTACCGAGCTCTGTCCTTGGCCCTCTACCTACCGAGCTCTGTCCTTGGCCCTCATAACAAGATATAAAGCTAAGGAAGAGAAAATTACTTTAAAATTCAACTATTTTTATATTTAGCTCTTGGGTAATGTGGGGGACTTTCGGTGGGCACACAAATGACTATGTGTGGATCGCCCGGTTTGAANTGCTAGCCAAGAAGAACTTTAGTGTCAGCTGATGTTAGAGGTGGCCCTTAGGAGGTAGGGAGTTTTGCTTTTGGGTACCCCAGCCTCTTGTTACCCTGTATTCCACCCCTCAGTAACTGTGTGAGAGANTAATGTTCAGTTCCCACTAACGGATGAAAGACTGACAGTCTAAAGAGCTACTTTTCCTTGAAGAAACCTTAAAAGGCTGCAAAAAAACCTCGATACTTTAGTGGTTCAGCTTAACATATTTAACTGAAGGGAGTCTGTGGTGTAGGGACCCTGCCTGCTGTCTCTGGAACTTGCCATTCTGACCACTCACTCTTCTTTGCACACACATCTTAAGCAGCCCCCCTCCCCCCTAGCTTTCTGTCTCTGTAGCTGTTAAACCCTGCCCTGCAGACTGGAGCAGGTTTCTCTGTGAGTGTGGAACAAAACCCTGCTGGTCACGTGACTTCCACCCCACCTTGGGATTCCCTGGGTCAGTGGGGCTGGCACCTTGGAGCAGGCATTCTTTCNGTTACTGTCAGAATAGCGCCAGGGAACTCCTGAGTGGGCACATCTAGTGACTTCTTTTGGAGGGGGCANTGCTTTAAGGTTTCTGATGATTGTCACNGAGCATCTGAAAGCTCCAGGAAAGCAGCCCGCCTTGTCAAAACCTGTGCCACAAAGAACTTCCTCCTAAGGCGAGCTGGTGGGAGATCAGGTACTTGAGGAAACAGTGTTTTGAATCAGCACCCAGCAGGTGGCCAGCAGGTGGCTAGTTCCTCTCTAATTCAGTCTGGGAACAGACACTCTCAGGCAACCTTGGCAGCCACTGTGCTCAGCAATGCAGCAGGGACTGTGTGGTTTGTTTGGGGAAATACTATTCACTCAAGCCCTGTCTGCTTAGAGTCAGGAGTTTAGCACGTTAAGCTGCCTGCTGTTGGAGGGGTACACCTACAATCTAAGCTCTTTCTGCCTGCGACTGTGCTTTGTTTGTATATGTTTGTGTGTGTGTGAATGCATATGTGCGTGTGTGTGCGTGTGTGCATGTGTGTGTTTTAGTTAAGTACAAATCAAGGCATGCCTGCATAGCATAAGACTGGTAATTTGGCATCTAGAGAGCATTCTGTGATTTCTTGCAAGTCATAGGGTAGTGGATGACATAAGACGTGTTNAGTGGCTGCTCCTTGTCTTTCAGAAAGTAGCTCAGTTGGGCCTCAAAGAGCAATCTCGTACTCCAGTTTGAAAACTTGTTTGTGTATTTGTAGACTGCTCTGTTTAAACTTTTCTGTGAGTAAAATATATACTTTAGGGTGTTGACACAGCCACTACTTTGAAAGGAAATTGGTGTGTGTGTGTGTGTGTGTGCGCGTGCGTGTGCATGCACATATGTACTTGTGTGTGCATCTATACTTTGGTGTGTTTAGAAGGAGGCCAGAGGTTGACATCCGGTCTCTTCCTAGATCATGCTCCACATTATGTCTTGAGACAGGATCTGGACTGAGCTAACTGGCCTGCAACCNGTAGGCTTCCTCCTGTCTTCTCCTCCCAGGTGCTAGGGTTACTGGTGCATGCTGCCAGGCCCAGCTTTTTATGTAGGTGCTGGGAATCTAAGCCTGATTTGTTCCCAGAGATTGGGTTTTGAAATCCGATAGCATGAGGTTTTTAGATCCTGATCCTTCTGCCTATNGTTTTTGAGACTTTACTTAAGACATGTGGTGAAAGAAAGCTAGGTCATAGAGTAGCTGTGGAGACTACAGGTAGGATGGACAGGCACCGCTGCCTGATGTGTGAGCACAAGAACTCCTTCCTTTATCCAAATGCTGTAGTGTTCTGACCTGCAGGGTCAGAAGTAAGTAGCTGTGGACCAGGATGCTTGCTGATAAAAATAGAACATGAGCTTGGGAGGGGGAAACCCCATAGCATGCTGGGATGCGGTGGGAGTTCAAATTAGACANGTGTGTGAGTAAGTAACACCTTCAAATGGGTTTGCTCTCCTTCATGTGGAAATGTGACTAGTGGAGGATATTGTGGGGCCTCTGCCCTCTNCTAGGGTCTTATCCACCTCAGGTTTTCTCTTGATCAGCAACTGTGTGGCTTTTAGATTTCTNTGATCAAGATAGCTGGAAGAAACCACATAAGGAAAGAAACATTTTGGCTCATCATTAAAGTTTACCTTACAGTGGAGAAGATATGATAGAGTCCCTCTGTGTCCCTCTGTGGCTGCATGCTTGTGAGTTGGAGAGGGAACAAGGGTGGGTATAGCCTTTGAAGGCCTGCGAACAAGGGTGGGTATAGCCTTTGAAGGCCTGCGAACAGGGTGGGTATAGCCTTTGAAGGAAGGCCTGCCCCTGTCAACTCTCTTTTGCCAGCCAGGCTCCACCTCCTTCAAAAATAACTCTGTAAACTTGAGACAAAGAACTCAAAACATAAGTTTGTGGGGGGCATTCTAGATTCAAATCCCAATGTTGATTGTCTTTGAAAATTAGTCAATTATCAAATTATGTGTGTTGATTCAGTTAGACTCGTTGGTGTCATATTGTCACCCTTTAAGATAAATAACCAGAGATTAGATAATATATGTGTTCTAGCTTCCCTTCTGTGGCTGTGATAAACACTGACTGAAAGCAGCTTTGGGGAGGAAGAGGTTTATCTCAGTTTACAGACTATAGTTCATCATGGAGGGATATCAGGGTAGGAACTCAAGTGGGAACTTGCAGCAGAAACCACGGGAGAATGCTGCTTGCTTGCTCACTCAGGCCCATGCTCAGCCAGCTTTCTTACATAGCCCAGGACCATTGGCTAAGGAATAGTGCCACCCACAGTGGACTGGGCCCTTCTCCATCAATTAACAATAAAGACATTCCACCATAGACTTGCCCACCAGCCAGTCTGATCTCGGCAATCCCTTAATTGAGGTTCCCTTCTTAGGTGACTATAGGCTATGATAANGTGACAGTTAAAGCTAACTAGGACATGATTACTTGTAAATAGCAATTTTGGGGAGATGCCTAAACAGATATGATTTCAAAATGCAAATTTTGAATATGAATTTTAATTAAAAATAATAGTGATTCTCAATAGATCATTCAAAAACTATTTGCTGGAAATGTCAGGTGTCAGGGATAACATGAAGTCACAACTTATAGGAAATGTAAGGTAATACCTTCCTTCATAAGATCTTATTCATAGGCCTATATAAGATATTTTTATGGATCTTCCGTTGTCCATTTGTATGGTCTGTGGCAGGCGAATCACTTCAGTTGTTTTAGTGGAAGTGACTACTGCATATGCTGCCTGGC
>LZPO01027784.1:54590-70236 GCA_001675575.1 Neotoma lepida | reverse complement strand
TCACTGGGTAGCCCAGGCTGGCCTCGAACTCACAGAGATCCGCCTGCCTCTGCCTCCCGAGTGCTGGAATTAAAGGCGTGCGCCACCACCGTCCAGTTCCCCAGAGTTTTCTTGGGTGAGAGTAGCAGGAAATATTAGATAGAAGGATTTTAGAGTGTGGAGAAAAGATAGAAATACAGGATAGCCTCGAGAGGGCCNGGAACCTATTTCACCNTGGCTCCGACTGTCTCTGCCCCAGGGTATTTATAGAAAAGTCAAGGGGTGGAGCAAAAGACCTTCCCCCAGCACAGCCAAGTGCAGACCATCTCAGACACCTGCACTCAGGCCCGTGGTCCAGTCATCCTCTCTACGCAGACCTGCTGGGTAAAGCTACAAGGAACCTGAAAATGGGCTCCCACACATCTTGATGTAACAAGCAAGTTTTGAAGTAGCTACCTTGCTTTTCAACAGGTCAAGTCTTTCTGTAATCAGTGTTAGCCCTTTGCTTTCTGAGGTACGTGCTTATAAAATGTGCAAATGACAGATAATCAATCTTCCTGAGCAATGGAAATTTACAATTACATTTTTCATTAAACACACTTTTTGAGGCTGCTGGTAGGGGTGCCTGTGTGTATTCGATATTAAAAAGCCTGGCCTGAAGTAGCTCATTACAGATTTACAGAGTAGATGAATGGTAACAGCATGGCCTTTAGTCTGCAGGGAATAGGCGGTCCTCATTCATACTTCATGCTTACACATCCCACAGTCAGTCTATTTGCTTGACCCTGCTCAATGGGAGCTTTGTATGTGTTTGTCTTTTGTATGATTGGGCTCAGGCCAGGGCATGAATGTTGAATGCTTCTCCTGTGAAGGCTGGGATGGTATCGGGGCAACTGCTGTGACATCTTGTTCAGACAGCTGTTAAGTGCTGGTNTTGGTCTAGTTTATTATTTATCTAGAGACAAGGTCTCATGTATCTCAGGACCCGAGGATGAACTTAGAGTCCTGACCCTCCTTGTCTCTCTCCACACTCTGGTGCTGGAATGACAGGCTTGAGCCACCGTGCCTGGTTTTATGCAGTACTCAGATCNAACCGAGAGCTTCACGTGTGTTGAACCAGGTGAGATACATCTCTGCCCCATTCTTCTCNTTTGGAGCCTTNTGTTTAGTGGCTCCTGTCCGTGTTTTCCTGGCTTGATCTTGCAGTCTCTACTCAGCTGTAAGCTATTAACACCCCTCCCTTTCTGCTCCAATCACCNAAGTTAGTTTTCATTATATATTTTCAAGTGAAAAAGTTGTAATAGAAGCCATGGGACCAGTTGGGAAATGCATTGATTTTGTCCATGTAAGATGTCTCATATTGTGCTCTCCCAGCCTTCTTCATGTNTGTGGCTTTTCTATGTTTCTTATATTGTTGGTTGTGAGCTTAGCCTTTAATGGCTGAGCCATCTCTCCAGCCCNTTTCTTTGTTTCTTNAGGACAGCCACACCCTTGCTGTGCTACTGTGTATCCCACATCAGTTGGTACAGTGCTTGCACTCAGGAGGTGCTAACTGGAAAGACAGTAGTATCTGCTCATATGCACTCAGGGATAGTCCCCATTCTGCTAAGGAGCTGTGGCACGAGCTGTATAACCACAACCAACAACTGCTGCTGCAGACTCGGGGGCTGGTCACTGAGTGAGCCATCTTCAGGATCCTGGGAACAGTTGGACCTGAAAGCCAGCTCAAGAACTGTACACAAAAGTTCCAGAATAANAGACTAGCTTCTTTCAGTGCCAAGATCACTCACCTGATAATAGCTGATGAATGGAGGAAGACCGTTTTCCTGAAATGGCGACTGATAATGNCAGAGCAGCAGCAGCAGCTGGGCAATGGCTNGNGTCTCAAGGATGGATGGAGGATAAAGGGAAGCGGGAAAACCTTAAGCTTAGGATACAATGCTGCCAGGCAGAGTAAGGTGAAGACTGCAGCTNTTGTGTGATATGACCCTTGGCNATCTTCTACTGTGATGATATCCTGAAAATGTTATTACCCATTTAGCTATGGATGCAAGACACCACAGAAATGACAGCTTGGTGGAAGAGGACAGGCNATTGGCANAGAGGNCATCTAAGTTGTGGTTATTTGAATGATATGTAAATGTATTCCTCAAGCAGATTTGGATTGATATCTGTAGGTAAATGTGTGTTGGATAGGAATTTGAGGTTAGGTGCAAATAGCTGCAGGAGCTGTATCATTAGAAAGGTCCATCTGGGCTGTGGATGTGTGCTNCCTGNTTGTAGGTGTTTGGGTTCTTAACATCTGGATTCTCAGGACCAGTTTAACAGGCAGAGTAGTAGATCTGTCCAGTGACCAGAAAGTTCACAGGTGCCCTCAAACACCCTCCTCCCACCAAGGCTGATAGATGGGAGAGTCTTGGAAGAAGGCTACTGATGGGTCTTACCTGCTTTCCGTTAAGGATGGGGCTCACAGGGAAGCTTCTGAGTTCTATATTTTGGGGATAAAAACTGGGCAAGGTGATGTNTTCTCATATACTGTGAAGTCAAATTTGAAATTAGCAGCAGCATCCTGGTGTCTTTGTTTCTAGCCAGCCCACCCCTTTCCAAGGTGAAGGTTGACAGATCAGACATGCTCATGACATACTTGACCANTTTCAATGACGGATAAGAGCACTAGCTTGCCAGGATAGAAAGGATCCAAGCATTTATTTGTGAGTTCCTTCTGTGTTGAACACCTGCACAGCTGGGAGGGTGTGGCTGACTCCTGGGAGGATGCAAATTAGACTTGAAAACAAACAATACTGAAATAGCGGCCAGCTGTGTGAGTATGACTAAGAAGGATACTTGGGAACATGAACGGGTGTTAAAGTGCGCAAGTGCACATCAGAAAGCGATGTGCTTGGAGACAGTACCAGAAACAGGTGTAGGTGGAAAGCTTAGAAAGAATTGAAATTCTCCACTTTTGGAGAATGTTGTGTCTAATAAAGTGTCATGATTTTGTACCTTAGGAACAAAGGTGAAGTCGACGTATTTCTACTCATGTAGGTTGTTATTTCATACCACGTGGATCAGGAATTATGTGAAGGACCCCAAACAAACAAACGAAATGTTGGGGAGACTAGAAGCCCCTCTGTCCACTGAGACTCAAACCAGAAAAAGAGACAAGCATTTGAGAACAAATTAATACCTGACAGAGAGGCCTGAATGTCACCAAAGTGACATTCCGAGAGAAAACAGTGGGGTTTTTGTCATTAGAAAGTGTAAAGAGGGGCATTGCTGCCTTCCAATTATGGTTTCATGTCCGATCTCCCCAAAGACACATGAACTTGAAACCCCTCATGGCCCCTGAAGCTGAAGATTCTGTGGTCCTGATGAGAGAATGTGTATTAGAGTCATTTCTCCTGGTGAGGACGCTAAAGGGTACTTGGATGGAATATTAAGAATTATGAAGGACATAACAAAGGTCACGCAATCCTTTCTTCCCCAGACCCCATAATAGGAGAACAAGGGTTATTTGACGAAATTAAAGAGTAGCAAATGAAGTACTAATAAAACGAGATTGNCACGTATATAATTCATTGCCATGGGAGGTCACAAAGGCAAATTCTGTGGCTGGATTAAATATGGGGCTGGGAAATTTTATGACCATTAATGATATTTTTAGCAACTGAAGCTGATACTGGGAGAGGTAATTCCTGTTACATTCTCCAGTAGATGCCTCACAGGGACCTGTGGCAAGCAGTATCAGCAGTGTGAGCACTGGCCTCGTGGGTTCTAACCTTAGGTGGGAAGAACATTGCATTGGAAGTTACTTTTTAAGGAAATTGTGCCCAAGCATCCTGTCTAGACTTCCATCTTTTTTCTCTTCTTGAGATCCAAAGTCCTTTGTGACCTGGGGAGGATAGGATGAGCCAGGATGAGTCTTTCTGGACTTGGAGAACCCCTCATCTTACTTGAGTGCCACTCACTGTCATATATTTGGCTTGAGATTTTAAACACCTATTGGAGGTACAAAGAGTTTAACATTGTCACTGGTCTTCCAAGTGAAGGGGCAGGCCAGAAAGTAGATGGCAAAGTCACTTGTTAACATCAGAAAGGGTTCCCAAAGAAGGGGATCTCCCCTCCCTTCCTCCTCCTTTCCTCTCTTTTCTGAAACAAGTCTCATGTAGCCCAGGCTAGCCTTGAATCTGCTATTTTGTCTGAGGATGACCTCATACACTTCCATTCTCCATGTGCTAGAATTACAAGTGTATCTCGCTGTGGCTAGTTTATATGGGCTTCTGGGCTGCTCGTCAAGGACTTGACCAACTGAGCTGTGGCCTCAGTCCATGAACTGAGTCTTAGCAGGTTGGTGAGTGTTCACTGTTCATACAAGGTAAAGAAAGACATTCTAGGGGGAAGGAACAAATAGGACACAAGATCCAGAGACAGAGCATCATCCAAATCAGGAAACTGCTGGTTGTGCAGGAGCACTGAGGCCCAGTGCTAGAAGGAAGGAGACGGAGATGTCTGAGAAAGCCGAGGGATGGTGGACCCTTGGGGTTTGCTTGAGATCTCCCACCAGCAGCAGAACTCAGTGGGTGTGAGGAGTGAAGAGGGAGGAACTTTGAGAAAAGAGCCCCAGGTTGGCTGGCTTCAGCTTTTTGGCCCTAAACCTTATGATTCTATACAACTTTTGGCTTTACTGTTGTCCTGAAACAACCATGAACTTAATCACCCATGGTAGTAGTCAGTTGGTCGGGGTTTTTTTTTTTTTTTTTTTTTTTTTTTTGTGTGTGTGTGTTTTTTTGTGTGTGTGTGTGTGTGTTTGTTTGTTTTAAGCCTCTCCTCCACTTGGGTGGAGCCTGGTTCTTCTAAGTCTTAAATGAGCTGTGTGCATCCTCTGTTTAGTCTTACTTCCCGGAACTCGGCCTCAATCCACTCTATGGGTAGGAAGAAGGGGCAGGAGGAACCTGTCTGACCCAAGCGTCTGTTGTCTCTTGAGTTGGCTCAGCAAAGAAGCAAGACAAAGTGATATTTTAAGGAGCAGAACAGATGGGTTGAAATGTTGAAAATCTGCTTTATTAAATGATTTCAGTTAACAAAATAATTTAATCAGAAATTGAAAAAAAGAAACAAACTTGGTTCCTACTTTAGTGATATTGACTACTATTTCTATAAGTCATTCTTACTCAAATTTGGAATTTCTGCCACCATTACTACTGATACTTGTAAGAACCCACAAGTGGAAATGGGAAAGAAAATGTCTTTGATGAAGACCTACTAACTGTCCCGGTGGTCCCAGGTCTCACCTTTGGGAAGAGCAAACTCTTTAGGATTGTGTTACTAATTAGTGTGATGCTCAGTTGTGGTTGTCAGGTGATAGGATTGAGGGATGCCTGTAGGATTGATGAGGTACAGCTGTGGGTGTGTCCAGTGGGCCTCTCCAGAGGTAGGTAGATCATGACAGCTCTGATCTAATGAATGAGTGAATGCATGGATCCCTTGATCGGCTCCTAACTCATCTGATGGCATTAATGACAGGTGGTGAAAGGTGGCAGGTGGGTTCTCCTGGAGGAAGTAGGTCACTGGCAGCTTAGTATTGTTCCCTGATCCCTCACTCCTTCCCTTCCTTTCTTTCACTGTGTGTGTGTGTGTGTGTGTGTGTGTGTGTAAGTCAGAGGACAGATCTCCAGAGTCCATTCTCTTTTTCCACCATGTGTGTTCCAGGGATTGAGCTTAGGTTGTCAGGGTTGGCAGCAAGTACACCCTTACCCTCTGAGCCATCTCAACAGTCTTGGGTCCTTTTCTGAGTTACACTTTTTCTGCTTCCTGTTTGACCACAAGGTGAACGCTTTTCCTTTGTTACAAGAGCCCACTGAGATGATATTATTTCCAAATGCACAGGGTCATGTGACCATGGGCTAAAATAAACCTCCTTCCCTTAATTGTTTCTGGTAGGTATTTGGTCACAGAGACAGAGTTCACCTGACTGGTACACAGTACAGTCTGCAGTCAGCAGTTCTCCACACGTCGGAGAGCTGTGTGATTGACACGTATTTCCTAATGATTACACTTTACTCACCCTTGTCTTCTAAGACTCTTTTTTTCAATAACATGAGGTTCCTGCAAGAGGGGCNGGGATGGAGAAATGAGGCCAGCTACAAGATAAAGGGATGCACATCTAGCTTACCATCCTGAGGCTGTTTGCTGTCAGAAAGCCATGGGTGGAGTTGAAAGTCTTGGGCACCAGACGCTGGAATCCTAAGGGTGAGACCATGGCTCATACTGAACTAAATACAAGAAGCCCTTGCATCTCTACTCTTCAAAAATCCCATCTAAGTTCTGTGACAGAGATGCATCCAAATGTTACATCTTCTGGGAAGCTGGCTGACTTGCCACTAAGGTCGTTTAGCTACATATAGCCAGTCTCAAACAAAATAGACAACACAGGAGAGGCCANGTTGAAGCAGAAGTGCCAGCCATATCACGTGCAACTTTGAGGGTTTTTTTTTCCTTCCCTGTTTTGAATGTCTGCTACGCTGTTGTTATTTCTAGTACATTTTGAAAAATTCTCTTTTGATGGGCTGTATCATCAGCATCAAGCAGGTATTAATCTTGTCAGTAAGTAGGTAGTGATCAAAGATGCCTTTAAGTATTCACTAGTACACTTAAGTATTTATTAATCATTTGCTCTCCTGGACTAGACACTCACAAATAAGTCTTCTCTGTCAGAGGTGAGACTCGTGTGCCAGGGGAGGAGGGCACACCCACTGCTGTGCTTCTGTAATTAATCAATACGGCTTCTTGTAGTTTCAGATGCACTTGATTTTGCATGAAGTGTATGTTGTGTATATATATGAAGTACAGGCTCATGCATGCTGCCGAATGTGTTTGCAGGTTAAAGGACAACTTCATGGAGTCACTTCTCACTTTCCACCTTGATGTAGGTCCTGGGGATTGAACTCAGGACATCAGGCTTACACAGCAAGTGCTTTACTGACTGAGCTATCTTACTGCCCCCAAGATGTCATATATGTTTTAAAAGAATACTGGTAATGAAGGAAGGATACGTCCTCTAGAGATGATAATGGAACTCTGAAAATTTAGAAGGGTCACTCTTTCCTTCTAGATCTCAGCTGGNTCTCCAGAGTTCAAGTGAACCAGGCTGCCGTCCTGAGGCGGGCGGAACAGATCCAGGCTCGCAGAAGCGTGAAGAAGGAATGGCAGGTACAGGCCCTCTTGNGCAATCTGTCTCCACACCTCACAATACACGCCTCTTCCCTCAAGGCCACAGTATTGAATTTCCCTCAAGATGCATCTAAACTTAAAGGATTGCAGCTGTCCATGGCTTATTTTAATAATTCATATATGATGATGATGGGTTGGAGAAAGATAACGCATTTATCCAAACAAGTTAAGAATCTTATCACTTTTGAGTGGCCAAACCGCAAATGAATTTGAAGCATCTTTATTCATGAGCGAATTAAATGGCACATTTCCTCAACACATTTATTCAGTTTCTTAGCCATGCTTTCTTCAGCTGTCTTCTTTTTTTTAATTTTAAAGCCATAAACATCTACACCTGGTGTGTCCACTGCTGAGGCCTGAGGGTAGGAGAGTTTACCTCACTACCGTTTTTCACAGAAATTCCAAAAGTGATGTTTGGTGGCATACTTTCAGTCAGCATCTTCTTTAGTGCATGGCAGCCCNAGACGTGCTTTGCAGGCCTAAGCTAACTTCGGGGTTAGTGTCACAAGAGAAGCAGAATGCAGTGATGGAGGCCTTTCAAGTAACGTTTCCCATTCTGCCAATCCTGGTTGAAAAGATAAAAGGACATTTTTTTTTAGAGTAACTGAGAGTTGTTTTAATAATGGAATTGGATTGAAAAAAAAAAAGGAACTTAAAGAGTTCAGAAAATACTGCATCACCTTGGCTCCCAGGAAAGAAAGTAAAATGAAGGTAGATCTCACGGCACCACATTTGTGTCTGGTTCCTCATGGATGAGCTGGAATGGCAGGAGTTGGTGGAGTAGAGGCTTCAGTTTGGAGTTTCTGAGAAAAAAATAGATTAAGTCTGTTTTTGTTTTGTTCTGGGCAATGTTCATTTTGATTGCCATTCTTTTAAAAATAATTTAAAATTTAAATTGTGTGTGTGTGTGTGTGTGTGTGTGTGTGTGTGTGTGTGTGTGTACACACTCGAGCACACATGTGGAAGTAGAACAAGTTGTAGAACTTGATTCTCTCTTTCCACCCAGTGAGGCTAGAACTCAGGTCCTCAGGCTTGGCAGCAAGCTCCTCTCGCTGCTGAGCTATCTTGCTGGCCTCTGTTGGTCATTTTGAGCTCTGTTTACACCCTGTATCAGAAAATGCTTTATAGCAGCATTGGTCTCAGCTGTCAGCACTCATATTTGTCTCTCAATTCTCTACTCTAACTAGGTTGGAGGTTCACCTTAGTTTTGATTTCCCTNGTTTCTTCTTGTCTAGGCTGCNTGGCTCCTGAAAGCTGTTACGTTTATAGACCTTACCACACTTTCCGGGGATGACACGTTTTCTAACATTCAACGGCTCTGTTACAAAGCCAAATATCCAATCCGGGAAGACCTCTTAAAAGCTTTAAATATGCACGACAAAGGTGAGGAGGTGTAAAGTATAGCTGCGTTTGCCNGGGTATAGCAGTAATGTCTGGCGTCCAGGGACTTGATGTTCACCTGCTGATGTGCTGTGGTATCACGTCTTGGTAGATCTCTGCTCTGTGTGTGCAGACAGAACACTGAGATTCCTCCTTCAAACACTGAAGAGATTCCCAGCCTTGGATTCAGGTCAAGTTTTGCATCTATGAATTGAAGTTTCCTCAGTTCTTCAGTTTGGGAACTATTCTATCTAGTGGCTGAAATACAGGCTCTGAATCCCTAGCCATGAGGGAAAAGCCTCATTACCTAATGATTACATCACATACATGAANTAAATGAAATGCATTTGAGAATGAAATGCAAATGGGAAGTACTATGTATTAGGTTAGAACTTAAAAAAATAAAAAAACAAACAAAAAAACCTCCTATCACTCTTTTAGTGAAAAGCTGCCCTGAGTTTTGAGCTTTCAAATTTGAAACATGGAGGAGACTGGGGGCCATGATGGTGGTGGTATTAGTGTTGGTGTTGATCTTTCTATTTTCTTTCTAAGTTTATTTATTTTATGTATATGGTGCTCTATCTGCATATACACCTGCAGGCCAGAAGAGGGCATCAGATCCTGATATAGATGGCTGTGAGCCATCATGTGGTTGCTGGAAGAGCTACCAATGCTCTTAACCACTGAGCCATCTCTCCATTCCCAATCTCTCTATTTTCTAAGTGAGAAAACCAAGACCTGGGGAGCCAGGAGGTGCTGCCAGGGCCACACGTGTTGTCACTTGCCAAGCCGGTTTTGGGAGGCAGAGCTCCTCTCGGTAGATAGATGCTTCTTGGCTCTGGAGTGCCCAGCTTCTGTTTGCGCAGGGAAAAGTACTGAGCTAGCCCAGTGCAAGCATCACAGATAATCTGTGGGCTGTCAGTAGACCTAAGCAACTCCATCACTGTAGAAAACCATTTTAGGAAACATTTCTTTCCTTTTTAGAGCTAGAGGTGTAACTCATTGTTGAGTACTAAAGGCCCTGGCTTCCATCCCCAATGCTNTAAACAAAGCACAGACCANAAACACCCATCTTTTATAGCACTAAAAGTAACACGTTTTGTGGGGTCTTATGTTCGTTCTTTGATTTTGTACCGGCTATTTGGATCTTTAAAAGTTTTATTTTATTCTCTNTTTCTCCCTCCCTCCCTCCCTGTACCTTCCATTTGCCTTGTACAGGTTCTCTATGTAGCCCTGGTTGGCTTAGAACTCTTTATGTAGACCAGGCTGGCCTCTAACTCGCAGAGATCCACCTGCCTCCGCCTCCTGAGTGCTGGGATTAAAGGCGTGCGCCACCACTGCCTGGCTGCAATAACTCTTATGAAGGAAAGCATCTAATTGGGGCTGGCTTCTAGTTCAGAGGTTAAGTCCATTATCATCATGGCAGGAAGCATGGCGGCATGCAGACAGACATGGTTCTGGAGAAGGAGCAGAGAGTTCTACATCTGGATGGGCAGGCCGCAGGAAGAGAGACAATGGGCCCNCTTGAACATCAGAAACCTCAAAGCCCACCCCCAGTGACACACTTCATCCAACAAGGCCACACCTACTCCAGCTAGACCACACTTCATAATAGTGCCACTCCCTGTGAGCCTCTGGGGGCCATTTTCATTCAAGCCACCACAGCATCTTACTGTTGCTCATAAAGGAGGAAGTGCAGACCCCTTTTTACTGTGTCACCCTGAATTTCTTTTGTATTTTTCTTCATCTGCTGGCTGTTCGAATGCCACGTAAAGCTAGTTTTTGTTATGTGCATGAAATAAAATATTTTCAACTAAGTATACTGTTTAGCAATTGGGAGGAAAATAATAGAATTACGTTAAATATCCTCAAAGAATGATGTTTCAGAACTTTCCCATGACTAGAAAGATCAAAAATTGGTCTGTGTTTCCAGGAGCTAGAAGACAAAGCAACGGAGAAAGCTTTCTAGGGCTGAGAAGGCTCAGGAGGAGAGGGGCTCGCTGCCAAGCTTGATGGTGTGGGAACCTGAGTCTGGTCCCTGGAACCCACACGGTGGTGGAAGGAGAGCAACGACATTTGTGAGACGTCCTCTGACCTCCACATATGTGCCATGGCCTGTGCATACACAGAAGATAAATAAACGTCAAAAAGTTAAACCAAACCCTTCCATTTGCTGCAGCTATGTGGGGACAGTCTTTTCCTTCTCCTTTGGTTTCTGCCAGTGTTGTCCTAGAAGTGATAAATTCAAGGTGTAGTGTCTTTGCCGAACTCCATGTAAAGTAGGCTGCTCTGCTCTCTCCTCACAGGCATCACCACAGCTGCAGTCTGTGTTTATCCCGCCCGGGTGTGCGATGCTGTCAAGGCGCTGAAGGCCGCAGGCTGCAGTATCCCTGTGGCATCGGGTAAGACCTGCGGTGGCTTTTACTCTTGTTCTTTTTCAACATGTCTGAAACTCTTTAGCGCAGTCAGCATGGAATGTCCTTTATAAATNTATACTGTGGTTGCATTGATTTCATATATTTAGTTGTGTTGATTCATGATTTTAGTATNTATTAAAATTATGTAGTAAAGGGAGACATTAAAGTAGTCATGGTGTCACNTATGTAGAATCCCATCNCTTTAGGAGCCCAGAGGGAGGACTGTGAGTTTGAGGCCAGTCTGGGCCACATAGTGAGATCTCAAAAAAAAGCACCAACCCCAAACCTTGACATATTAAGTCCTAAAAATATAGAACCATATCTTTGTTCTNCAGGAAATCCTTCCTTTTATGAGGACCATCAGATTTATAAAGTCNTAATGTCAGCTCTATCATGTATACACACATGTCTATGCATTCTGTTGCATGTGTGTGACATATGGCAACTGAGCAGGGAATGCTNTCCTCAGCCAAGGTTGAGGCAGCAGAGCAAGAATGCATCCCAGCGTAGGAGCTGGTTGCCTTGGGCCTTGAGGGATGAGGAGGANCTGATACTATTGCTAAGGCAGGGAATGATGTTTAGACAGGAGCTAGCGTACGTAAAGGCACAGAGCGCATTCAGGGGGCAGAAAGGCTTATAACTGTAGTGTGCCAAGGCAGAACAGACAGGTAGCTGTGGGAGTGGAAGCTGGGGAAGCTACTGATCGCTGGTGGCATGGAGTCCTGTTCTGGTGACAGCGTTATCCCTGGAAGCTTTTAAGTAGAGTGTGACATGATCAGCCTCATGCTGGTGAGTTAGCTGATGTCAGAAAAGAAAACTAGAAAAGTATGGCATAAGCTAGGGAGAGAATTAGCTCTCAGAACCCACTTGTGAGGGGCCACTGGTGAAATAAAGGTGCCTCTTGCCACTCCTGGCTACTGAGTTGGATCCCTGAAGCCCACACANTGGAAGGAGACAGCCAACTCCCTCAAGCTGTCTTCTGACCTTACATGTGCGTGTACACACACATAGTAAATGAGTAAATGAAAAATAAAGACTATAAAAAGCCTCAGTGCATGTGTCTGTGGATGGATAGATGGACAGATGGACAGGGGAGACAGATAGTAGTAGATTCTAGTTTTTAAAAAGGCTACAAGAATGTCCTGATACTTTAAATNAACAGTNTGAGGCAGGTATGGTGGGACATGCCTGTTATTCTAGCATTTAGGAGGCTGAGGCAGGAGAATTGCTGCTAGTTCAAGGACAGCCTGGGCTACATGGAAAGATCATGTCTCAAAAAGAAAAGAAAAAGAAAAAGTTTATAAAGATCAGCTACTTTGTTAATGAAACGTGATGTACTCTGTCTTTTTTTAGATTTTTTTTTTATATGTTTATGTTTGTGCTTGCATGGGTTCTTATGAATCAAGTTCCTGTGAGCCCTTACAGAAACCAGAAGAAGGTGTTAGATCCTCTGAAATGAGTTACAGACAGTTGTGAGCCACCATGTGGGTACCAGGAGCTGAAGTTGGGTCCTTCACAGGAGCAGCTCTTTTAAGCACTGAGCCATTGCTGTAGCCGCTGTGCCATGTTTGTGTATAGCCTGTTGGAGAGGATTCCCAACATAATTGACAGCTAGACCTTTGTAGCCCTTGGTTTTCCACCATCTCAGTGCATTAGCCCCTCATTTACACTGGAGGAATCTGTCTTATGATTGGGTTGCTCTAGTTCACTCAGTCCACTCAGGAGGAAGTCGAGATCAGATCAGGGGCAAATGGGTAAGTCAGGTAGCCAGCTCAACAAAACCAGTGTCTGTCTTGTAAAGCCCCACCAATGATTTTATTCCTGTCAGCTAACATATTTAGTTAGATGTTAGTTACTAAGTGTGCCGTGCAAACATCTCTGTAGCAGCTAAACTTCCGGTCTTCCAGAGAGGATCACGTTACCATTCCCCCTAATGCGCTCACATTCTGTTGTCTTATGTTGTGTGAGTGATGTTAAAGGTACCATTCGTGCTTTCGTCTCTAAATGCTGTACTTACGAACTGGCCAACTGAAATTTGTTTTCTCTCCTCCCTTAATCTCCCNTGCCCTATTTTCTTTCTTTTAAATCTCTCCCAGTGGCCACTGGCTTTCCAGCTGGACAGACTCATTTAAAGACACGATTGGAAGAGATCAGGCTGGCAGTTGAGGATGGAGCTACTGAAATCGATGTGGTCATTAACAGGACCTTGGTGCTGACCGGCCAATGGGAAGGTAGGTGCAGGTCNTTGCTTCCAGGGCACTCCAGCCCTTCCTGGTGGGTTATGTGGGGATCTGGAAGGGAGGCAGCATGACTTGGGAATCAGGTTCCNGGTCACAAGTCAAATGTCAGAGGAANCATGGCTAAAAGTGCTCTCTTGAGGCCCTTATAAGTCTAGGCCACTCCCTGTCTGCAGAAACTTGTTATGTCCCTTTGTGTAATTAGGTGCAGAGTTATTCTGTGCAGTAAAATCAGTTTAAAATTTATTAATTTGCTTCTTTTTTGGGAGAGTTACTGCTATTCTGTACTATTTTGTTATTCAATACATAAATCACTCCAGGCAAGCCTTCTAAGCAAGGTTTATTCGAGTAGATTGGGGGAGGTCACGATTCTTACATTAATCTTTTTGGACTTTGAGGATGTGCACTATTAATAAGCTTATTAAGTGTGTTTTTACTACTATAANTGCTATTGCATATTCATCTTTAGGGTTAGTGTTTCATTGTCATGCCAGACTGTAATAAGATAATGTCATTCCAGTAACAGGATTCTGTTTTTACAACGAGGTATGAAATAATCAATGGATTTTACCTATTGTTTTATATATATATATCTTGTATCCTAAAGATGAGGACATTGATAATAACTAAAATAACTGTAGTACACTCTGAAAAAAATTACCACAAGCAAGTAACTTAGCTAACATTTTAAATGAAACTAAATTATTACCAAGATAATATATTGTTTCTTGATAGATATANATATCAAGTAAAACACATATTTTAAGTATGGAGAATCAGTGGGTCACTGTTAATTTATATTTTATTTATTTGTGTATGTATGAGGATGTGTATACATACCAGGGCTCAGCTGGAGATCAGAGGACAACTTTGGGAGTCAATTCTCTCCTTCCTCTGTGTGTGTCCTGGGGATCAAACTCAGGTCGCCAGGCTTGGATGTTGGCATCTTTACCCCCTGAGCCATCTTGCGGGCCACTGTGTATCACTGTTAACTGAAATGTATCAATCTGATAACCGAGACAGCTTTAGTGACTGAGGTGGCACATACAGTGTNGACATACTGGACAAAAGATGTTCCATATCCAAGGCAGGACAAANTGGGATGCATAAGATTTCATCACCGGTACCACATAAAGCCAATGAGTTGTTTATTTCTGGAACCTTCCATTTAGTAATTTCAGATTATGTTGATCCCTGTTAACTGAGACTACAGATATTGAAACCAGGTCTGAGAGAGAAGACTATTAGGTTTGTCTATAAACNTTTGTCTGTCAACTCTAATTCCATTGTTCAGCTCCCGTGAACCATTTGTGCTTTGTTAGGAAGTGACAGAGGTTCAGTCAGTGGTTTAGTCACACGAAGCGCAGAAGGGAGTATTTAGAGTGTTATGCAGAGACCTTGACCGATTCCATCTTCGGGTTCTGAAGCATGTGTGTCTACCACCCCAGTAGGGACACTCCATTGTTTAAGGTGGTCTCGAAAGTCCAGCCTTCACACCTCCTCTTTCAGGACAGGAAAGAAGGGCCTGCCCCATCTGAAAATCTCCACACCCTGTTAGTGCATCCTGTTGGCTTGACTGAATTACTTACATGGCCACCATCAGTGGTGGCAAGTCAAGCTGGAAAACATNGTTTTCAGCTTGGAGTGTTAGCTACAGTTCACAGTCTTTCCCATTTTCTGCCCCCTCTCCTATCTGTACCATTCTTGACAGCTCACAAACATCTTTTTTCACTTGTGCCCCCTTTNGTATTGTTGCCTGTGTGTGCTTTTCTTAATCCTTCTTAAAAGTTGTATTTTATATATATTCTTGTTCCTGTGTATTCTANTGATCTGCTTTTGGTCACAGATTTCAGAGTTGTGGATATTGCAAATATGTGTCATATTTTAAATAAATCTGGGAATATATGTTCTTTATGTCTTTTACAAGAAGGTGGAGACATAGATGTGCAGTTTATATTATAACTTGTGCTCTTGTCTCTCAAGTTCTACTAATTGAAAAATAAAATCCAATAGGAGATAGGTTTTGATGTAATTGGCTATCCTTTACCAGACTTAGGAATGGCTGTTTTTGAGATAATAATTTCCCCAAAGTAGGCATTTCCACAAACTATAGTAACACATTTTTGTCCTAGACCATACTTTTCCATTAACTTTTTTTTATGGTGTTAATAACCTCTTGACCCAAACCAGATTGAAAAGGAACATTTCATGCTAGAAACTCATTTCTAAATAGAAGCCAGCAGTGACTTGAGCCTTTCCCCACTGCATTATTTTGTCTTAATTTTGATTCTCAGCTTGATTACGTATTGTGTTATTCATGGCCCTATTTCTATATTAGGTGTTTACTGAATTAGGGGCTTCATATTAATTTTGTGGAATGCACTGGTGGGAATGCCCACCAGG
>LZPO01027784.1:19219-31672 GCA_001675575.1 Neotoma lepida | reverse complement strand
AGCCACATGGCAAAGTACAGATTTATAGAAATGGGTTAATTTAAGATGTAAGAGCTAGCTAATGGGAAGCCTGAGCCATTAGGCCATAAGTTTGTAAACGATATAAGCCTCTGTGTGTTTACTTGGGTCTGAGTGGCCCCGGGAGCCCGGGCAGGACACAGAAAACTTTTTCCTACATCCCACCGTGATGATAATGGACTGAACCTTTAAAACTGTAAGCCACCACAATTAAATGTTTTCTTTGTAAGAGTGGCTGTAGTGATGGTGTCTCTTCACAGCAATAGAAACCCTAAGACAATACCCTTCAGCCACCTAAACACCTAGGGATGCTCTTCCCTCCGTAGGCTTATCCAGAAAGTGTCTAATCAACCTACCATGTTTGCTGAATGCTACTCTAGGACCAAGGGAAGGCTGATAAGAGAGAATGGGGATGGAAAAATAAGTGACATAGCAACTGGCATGTAAAAAGATACCACATCTCTTAGTTTTGTGTGGAAGTTAAAGTAGAGTACTTGATTTGCTCTGTGGGAATAAGGGGCCACAGGGACATCNTTTCCATGCACCTCTTCCAGCTAACCCATTTTGAGGGAGTCAAAAGAACTCACAAAGCTGGTGGCACTTGTGAGGGTTTTAGGGTACTGATGTGAAAGAAGGCCTTTCAGGTTGAAAGTCATGGGATCTGTGTTGTAGCAATGTACAGAGGCTGCATGTCCCAGAGCCAGAGTTGCTCTAGTTTGTGTGGGGAAGAGGTGGAGTGTGGCTGGCTGTGGTGATATTTTATTTGTGCTCTAACAAATAAAGCTTGACTAGGGATCAGAGGACAAAGCCAGCCACTATATTAAACATAGAGGTCAGGCTGTCGTAGCTCATGCCTTTAATCCTAACATTCGAGAGGCAGAGATTCTTTAGGGTCTCTGTGAGTTCAAGGCCACACTGGGAACAGAGCCAGGCGTAGTGGCGCACGCCTTTCATCCCAGCACTAGTTAACCNTAGAGGTCTGGAGGTCTGTACAGACAGACAGGAAGTGATAGAGCTGGGCAGAAAGAGGAAGTGATGTAGCTGGGCAGAGAGAGGAAGTAAGATGGCAGGACACAGAAAGGTATACAGGCATGAGTATACAGGAAGTAGCTCTCTCTTGGGCTGAGGATTTCCTAGTGGTAAGAACTTGTGGCTGGCTTGTTCNATCCCTCTGATCTTTCAGCTTTCACTTCAATATCTGGCTCTGGGTTTTTTATTAATAAGACCGTTTAGCAATTCGGGTTACAGCTGGCCAGGAGATAGCACCAAGAAGGCCCTGCAGAGCAGGGGTGACTGTGGGGCATTGTCCTGTTGCATCTGTTGTGATGAAATACTCTTACAATAAACGACTGAGGGGAGAAGGTTTATCCAGCTTGCAGTTCCATGTTGTAATCCATCCCAGTAAAGAGTACAATCAAATAAATGTATGCAGTCCCGTGTGTAATCACCTGCNTAGGAATGGTGCTGCCCATGGGGGGCTGGGTCTTCTCACATCATTTAACAATCAAGACAGCCCCCCACCCCCACCCCACGACATGCCCACAGGCCAACCTGATCTAGACAACTCCTCACTTAAGATTCTCTTCCCAGGTGGAAGAGAATGTCCAGTTGACAGTCGAGAACTAACTGTCACATGTGTTAGATGTGTTAGAAGCAAAAGCAGTAGTAGTTGAGAGTGGCCGCATCCTGGGTGGAGGAGTGCGAGTCAAAGCAACAGAGTGCGATTTTGTTGGGACATGGAATTTGGGAGAAGTCAAGTTGTTTGCAATCCAAGAATCAGGGCCCCTGCTTCCCTGTGTAAGACCCTCCACTGCCCACCCNGGTTGGGTTCATTACAGAACATGGCATAGACTGGCCATCCTTTTACTTTTCTGTTCAGGTAACAAGGGAAAACAATAATAGTTTTTGAAAAATATAGCAAAAGCCATGAGGGTAAATAGGAGACCATNTTCCTATTTAGAACACATGAACCAGGTCCNTCATGGAAATCCAGATGAGGATCTGGTACCAATGCTCTAGTGATGGGGGGATGGGGGTGCAGGAGGTGGATCATGTTTCTACTTCAGTTCTCACGGTGGTGTTTTCTCACTGGTGGCCCAACAATGAGTAGAGTAGTCGTTTGCTTTTTGTGAAAAATTTATCACCAACTGGGGCATCGGAAAGGAAGTTTCCTGTGCTTGGAAGCTGCTAAATTGGGCAGGGACAGAGGAGGCTCCAAATAGTCAACGGAACGGGAGGGAATGTAGATCATGTTGCACTGAAGCAGCAGAAAGCTGTTGCTTTGACATTAGCATCCTAGTGAATAATTAAAATATGCCTGTTTATTTTTTAATAAAAAGAAAAAGCATGTAAGTTACTTTGGCTTTTGCGACGATCCCTATCATTACATCCATCATGTGCTGAGGTTTTCTTAGCCTGTACATCAGACGCCTAGAAAACGTTCTCCATTCTTATTCTGCAGTATTCAATATTATAATGCCTTTCCAAGCCATAAAATAAAAATCTTTAAAACTGCTTTCAGGTATTTCCAGTACAGTTGGCATTTCCTAAATTGAAAGGTTATTAAGTATATTTTTCTGCTGAAGTTATTTTTGAAGTTCATTTCTCATTTCATGTTCTTGCCAGCACCACACACCCAGACATAGTTATCACTTATCCTATTCCTGCCTTGATTTTAAACTCCAGACTCCCAGGATGTGATCGAATTCCTCCCTATAATCAAATATACTTTACCATTAATCTTTGTTTGGTCCTTCAAGACTAGAATGAAAAAGCACGGTGATTTTTTTTTATTGTTTTTTTTGTTCATTTTTATTATTTGTTTATTTAATTTAAGACAAATGGCTCAGAGAAAAGAACAGCTCATACAGAGGCCAGAAGAGAATTTGTACTTATGACACAGGGTGGGACAAAAATATGTGATGTCATAGCCTATAGTTTGATCCTCATGAAGGTACTAGGACCCTGTTTTAGGAGCTCAAGGCATGTAGGACCCCAGCAGTTCCCAGCAATTTCTGAACTATCTGTGCATATGTGTAACCCAATAACAATAGAATTACTCGGGGGGGGGAGGGGAGGGAGAGAAGGGGTGATGACATCAGGAGGAGGGACTGGCTGAGGAAGGTGGAGAGTGTGCAGAGGATCTTCAAGAAGACATGTCCTGTTTCCTGTTCCCCAGAGCCAGAAATGGCTTGCATGCTGCAGGAGAAGTTTTTGTTTCATGTGATTTAATCTGGGCTGNCCTTGAACTCCCCTCAGTCTTTCAGGTGCTGGGATTCTAAGCCCCAGCCTTTTTGGCGATAGTGTTTTAATGAGCTGCAGAGATGGACTCTGCTGACATTCCTGTGTCCTGAGTGAACTCCTTTTTGCCGAAAGCTTACGGGTGCTCAGAGGCCCGAACATTAGAGTCTGTAGGAGTGAAGCTGGGATTCTGGGCTTGTCTGCCATTTATTGTCATCCTCAACCTGNAGAAATGCATTTTGATTTCAGCCAACCATGCATTCATGAACTTTGGAACACAATCCATTTTTCGGTCGGAGAATTGCATTATTNAACTGTTCAACTTAATAATTAAAGATAGAAAAATGCACTTGGTTTATCTGTGCTGTCGACTAGCAGTTTAATGCACACAGATAACATGGATCTGAGTCTAACAGCAAATATTCAAAGATACAAATAGAGAAAAGATAAAAAAGCTCACAGAATTCCCCCAGAGACCTCACATAAGATGAAGGGCACCGCTGCAGAACACAAAACTAAACCAAATAAAATCACAGAACTCCTTACTGCTCCATGACAACCTGGTTCCCACCAAATCTCATGTCCTTTCTTCACTGTATAAATCCAGAAGTCTCTCGCTTCCTGGAACCATTATTAGAAGATTACGGGTAAATACTGCTGTTTTCCATTTTTGTTAACACATTTAAAAGGGAACCCAGAAGCTAGCAAAGATAAGAGAAGCCCCCCAGTGTCCTTTGTACTAAGAAAGTGAAGGAATGTTGGCCTTCCTCGGGTTTATCAGTAGTCACTTCAATGTTTGCAGTCATACTGTTTTCCTTTAAAACAAGAGGATGTCTAGATATACATTCCTTATGTAATGACAACAAATACGGGGCTTCATACAAGTCCTATTTCAGGAAATCAAGGTGAATTATAGTCTAAGTTTTTTGAAGAATTAAACAAAGTCCTACTGCAAGTGAAGATTGAGCTGCCTCTGGAATCAAGATTTGAACCATTGATTAGTAAAGATCATCTGTGCATGTGTCTCAGTGCAGGGACGAGGGGGCTTTTGATAATGTAATGGGATGCACGGAGCCGTTTGAAGAGTTAGAGCCTGGGGATAATTAGTTAAAGAAGAAACAGAGGAGCTGAGAGTTTGGTTTCCTGCTCTATGAACTAAAATTCAATTTGGCTAAAAGACAGATTGGAGGTTGAAAATAGCAAGTTTTCTTTCTTCTCATGCAGTCTACTTGAGAACACATCTCCGTAAACTTGTCATAGTAAAGTCAAGCACATGTGTTTGGGGTGGCCTGGGATTGCTCCCAGGAAAGCAAAGTCAAAACAGAAGCTAGTCCCCTGAGGATTAGCGCTGTACAGTCAAGGGAAGACTGGAAGCTTGTATGTTTGGGGACTCTTCAGTTGAAATCTGATTATTGTGTTATGTTTGATTAAGCAATGTTCCAGCACCATCCTTTCTAACAAAGGTTGTCAAGGTCTAAGAACTTTGGGGGTGCTACTGAGTACCATATGCCAGCCAGGGTGTACTCGCTTCTATGGAAGATTGTGGTTTATGGGGCTGGTGAGAAGGCTCAGTGGGTAAAGATGCTTGCTGCCAAGGCTGATGACCCAAGTTCAATCCCCAGAACCCACATGTCGGAAGGAAGNAACCGATTCTTGCAAGTTGTTCTCTGACCTCCACACGCACAATAAACAAACAAACAAACAAATAAGTACATATGATGAGACTTTAAAGAGAGAACATGGTTTGTAGAAATATGAATCTGTGACCTTCTGTTTAAGCCCATCATTCCAACTTACTGTAGCTTGACAAAGTTTCCATCGTCCTCATTATTAATTCCAGGCCCACGAGTAGAGTAAAAACTCACTGGATTCTGTCAGGTCCTATAGACAGAAAATTGTGCTTCGTGGGAGGATTAATGTTTAAGCAGACACGATTACAATGAACTCAGAACTCTCAAGAGTGTAATGTAGATATAAGTGGGACAATTTTAGAAAATCTCCCCTGTAGTAACTTTAAACGTCATTCCCTTTTCCCGTGCTGGTGGTGTCTGAAATTCTATGTGTTAGAGCCTTGTAATCGACACCTGTTAGGCTTTATACCTGTTAGGAGGAGGCAGCATATTCAGCTAGTGTGCCACAGTATCTGTGCAAAACTCAAAACTATTTTATTAATAATTTTTAAAAAGTCCAAGCTGGGCAAGGATGGTGGCTCAGCTTGTAATGCTAGGATTTGGGAGACTGATGCAGGAGGATTGTAATGAGTTTGTGACCAGTCTGGGCTGCAGTAATTAGCTCCAGGCAACCTCTGTCACCTTGTGAGGCCTGTCTCATAAAAGAGATGTCAGTTAAGTGGAGACCCTAGGTTCTGACCCTACCTTTCCCTGCCCCTCCTCCATCTATGAAGGCTAAGTTGCAGCATTCATCTTTGAACTGACCACAGTTGACACTTGGGATAGTCTGGTAGCACTGGGGAAGGAGAGGAGAGATTTACCCAGATTTCTTCAGCTATGTAGCTAGAAACTGTGATGAGGGTCAGGAGTGCAGAGTCAGAACTCTGTCTGAGTGAGCAGCCCTGGTTGTGTGTGGAGCCCCACCAGCCTTCTTCAGGAACTCCTGCTGGCCCTGGTAGATCAGGAACCTGTCTTGGTACCCTGCTCGTGTCTCCTGACTTCTCCTTCCCAGCTCTTCAATACATGGCTCAGCNTCCCTCACTCCTCTCAGCCTGGAGCAGCCTCCAACCAGGGCCAGTTATGATGTTGATCATAACTGAGTCTACAGCTCAGGATGTAACACCAGCTAGTAGGGCAGAAGAGGTCATGAAATGTCCCCAAATCTGGAAATAGTCACATTCTACTGCCATCCAAGGTTTCCAGAAATTCCTTCTTGGCTACTTTAGCCTTAAAATATGACTTCTTCTGGGTACTTACAGACTTTTCTAGGAAGATAACCCTAGTAGAGTCCCAGTGTGTCTGTCACAGGACTTCTTTTGTTGTTGTTTAATGGTGTGCCAGGGCACTTATAAAGCTTTTCCAATAGTGCTTGCTACATAGTAAGTGCTAAGTGTTTTAATAAAGAAAGTCATTAAACAGAAACTCATTTTTATACATAATCGCACAGCTGCACCTATAGAATGGATGAGAAGTTGTGTCTGTTATGGCCATTATTTTTTTTTTTTAAAGCTGGATTTCACTGTGACATTTTCATTATACTTTGTTCTTATTTCCTTCCATCTTTGCTGTCCTGTCTCCCCCGCTTTCTAGTTCCTCTCCCCAACTCTCTCCTGCTTTCACATTGCTTGTTTTCCATCAACTCCTACCCCAGACCCCCTCTTCCTTTCAACTGCTGTCTCCATTCAGGACCCAGTCCACATTCAACACATAAACCTGGGGGTATAAATTCCAATCTAGAGCCTGTGTACAAAGAAGACAAGGGATATTAGTCCTTCCAAGTCCAACTTACTTGGCTTAGCCTGGTCCCCCTAGACTCTCCCTGCAAGTATTTGCTAAGGTCATCCTGTCCCCTGGGCTCCCCATGGTTTGCAGCAGGGTGGGGAGTGAGGAGTCACCAGCTTCCAGGAGTGAGGTGGCACAGTCTCAGCTCCTTCAGGTCCAGTATCTCCTCACTTGGATTCTGCAGACTTGAACTTAGCATTCTTCCTCCNTTTTCTGCTGATGCAGAGTCTTGTATTCCCTCCTCATCAGCAGCTCTGTGGTCCTGGAGGAGCTGTCCAGACAGGGTTGTGGAGATGCTCCGTTCTCTACGCTCTGCTCCGGTAGTTCTCCTGAAATCCCGCTGCACTGTGGCTCTCCCGCTAGCTGAGAGGTGGAACTCAAGTCCCCTGTGCTTGCACAGTCACCGAGCCACCATCCCAGCCACACAGCTGAGGGTTTCATAGTGAAACGGTCACAACTGAACCACTTCCATCTGTTCATCTTATGATGCTCTTTAGATCTTCAAGTTTAAAAAAAGTTGACAATCATTAGTTTCCAGGCATTAGGTACAGAAAGAAAAACTCTGGACCAGAGCATCACAGAAAATCTTCTCAAGGCCTTTTGTGACCAAAGGACAAGTCAGCGGGTTTCCAGACTTGGGACAGTACTGCTTGTCTGTCATTCCAAGTATGTTTTTCCTTTACAGGTTAGGCTGTNGCTGCAAATCTTGCTTCCCATCTTGATGAAACTTGGCAGTTGAGTTGTTCTTTTCTTCACCGGGTTTTATATTTTTAAGTTGTCTGTGGNCACTATTTGGGTCTTGACATTGANTAAAGCCACTGAGATACACGGAACGTATGGCTCTGGATATATGGGCTCTGGCATGTACCTGAGAGGAAGAAGTAATGGNTATACTCAGCAGCAGTCCTACAGATAGTGTTCAGAATACTACATACTCATCAAAGTTCAAGTGGAGATGTAGCAGGAAGGTAGCCTTCAATCCATTGGAGCTGGAGTTACAGATTCTAAGTTGTGANTCTGCTGACTTGGTGTTGGGAACTGACCTTAGGTCCTCTGCAAGGGTGATATGTGCTNTTACCCACTGAGCCATCTCTCCAGCCCCATCTTCAGGAATTTTTGAATGATTTTGAATGATCCACTGGACAAACTGTCACAGTTTCTGGTGACCTTTTCTGATTGTACCCATCCATTAGGAGAGGTTTTTGGAGCCCGCCCCCTTACTTCTTCACCAGAAGGCCCTCTTCTGGGAGAACCAGTCTCTGGTGGTGGCTGAGTGCAAAGGAATACAGATAAAAGGGAAACCGTGACTAGTTGTAAAATAGAGACACGATTTTGGCTTGGAAATAAGTTGGGATCAGCATTGTCTGTGAATGGCTGGCGAATGGTACCTGGGCAGATGGCCACCAGGGAGCTCTGTACAGTAAAGGCTTTGTATGAGAGCCTTTGCAGGGTTCACCCATCTCTAGATCTGCTAATGGGAGGCCTACGAGCTCTGTAGGTGCCTCAGAATCATCGCCCAGAGATAAAGCTCGCCCCAGCAAAATTAACACAGCTTCCTTTGTGAAAGGCAGGCCACTGTGCAAAGTAACTCTCCAGCCTCATCGTCAATTGTTGGGGAAAAAAGATTTATGATGACATTGAGGTATGATAATCTCAAATATGTACTGCATTGTTTTTAAAAGCTTTGTGTTTAAAATTCATAGCACTTTCTAATCCTGATAAAGTAGCCTAATTTTCCAGCTTGCTTTGTTCAGTAAAATGTATTTCTAAATCCATTTTAAGCAGCTATTTCTTCAATTTGAGTAATTTTCTCTCGAGTTAATACATTCCACACAAGCATACCTGACTTTTAATGTTAATATATACTATACATTCCAAACTCGCTCATGACAGTAGGAAGCACAATCAAAATGAGATTCAGTTGTTTAAAGCATACCCTACTACTTGTTATTTTGTTAAAATGTGCCTTCATTTACTCTTCTTTGCCAAAGTCTAGTGATAAACCAGTTACTTTTCACCTTTACGCTCCATGCAGTGTTGTCATTTTAAGATGTCTTCAAAATCATCTTATCATTGGGGACATCGCTTGCCTAAGTCAGTCCTTATAGCTGGGTGGGTCAGCTCCAGGGGGCTGGCCAGAGACAAAGCACTTTGATTTAGATACATTTGTTGTCTGTACTTTGGTGTGTATTGATCAGTGTGCTTTTATTCTGTGATGGTATAAAACACTTTATTGTTTTTAAAGAATTTTTTTATTGTTAATCATGTGTCTGTGTAGAGGGTATGTGCATATGAAAGTAGGTACCNTCAAAGCCAGAAGAAGACATTGGCTCCCCTGGAGTGATAGACATGGGTNCTGAGAACAAAATTCAGGTCCTGTGGAAGAGCAGTTGTTCAAGTACTCAACTACNGAACCATCTCTGCAGCCCCTAACACTTTGATGTTTTACCCAAACTCTCAGACCTATATAATGAAGCTGTGGGTATTTGGGCCTTTTCTTATAATCATGGAGTACTGATCTGATTACCCTGACTCTCATTTTCTCTTCTCTGCAATGCCATGGGCATTGAAAAAAAAAAAAGTGGTAACATAGTGGAGACAGATAAAGATTCTTTCTAACCTATGTGGTTAGTTCAAGGGAAAACGTAAGTTANGTAACTTGAGTCAGGACCTCTGCTAATGGAATGGGGTTCCATAAAGAAGCATCTTGTGGGGCTAGGAAGATGGCTCAGTGGTCTAAGCCTTGCCTCACAAACCTGGATTTTGTCTGAGAAGCCATGGTAGAAGGAGAGAAGCAGCTTTCAGAGTTACTCACCAACCTCCACACTTACTCTGGCAAGTGCACACCTGCACACACACTNTACCTGTCCACACACACCCCCAATAATGAATAAGTATTTCATTTTTTAAAAGAAGAAGAGAGATGGCTCAGCTGGTAAGAGCATGCACTGTACTTGCAGAGGATGTGAGTTCAGTTCCCAGCACCCATGTTGAACAGCTCAAAACTGCCTGTAACTCCAGCTCCAGGGGAATCTGACACCTTTGGCCTCTNTGGGCATCTGCAGNCATGTGTAGGAACTCCTCCACACACCACAATTAAAAATAAAAACAAATTAAAAAAACTTTTTGTTTTCCATTTCCAGCAATTTCCATGCCCCTATTATTGGGAGCAGAACCTAATTCTTGGATAGAGAGGATAGTTAAATACTATCAAGAGGTCTTATTCTCCTATATCTAAACAATTTCAACTTCTGACTTCTTTTTACCTGGAAAAAATATTACACAACTCCAAATATCTAGGTCTATAAAATTGATAAATAAACCAAACATTTACTGATTTTTTTTTAAAAAAATAGAAATTTGTTTTATAAAACAACCTTTAACAAACATGTCTTAACTGTTTAATACAAAATCACATTTGCATATTAACTATTTAGATGTGCTTTTCTCATTTTTATATAAATGATCAATTCTTGGCTGGATTAGTCAAGTATTTTAATGTTTCTTCAGAATTGACCANTGTTTTGATTTTATAACATGAAATTGCAGAAGGCTGTTTAGGGCCATTTCAGAAATGGTTGGAAATTCTGTCCTAATCCTAAGCTAAAATTCACTTAATTTTTTTTTTTATGAACTCCAAGTCATTGACTAAAACAGCTTTTAAAATAAAGCATTCTAGCACAATGTAATGTAAAGATATGCTAAGNTGACAATTATACGCTAGTAATGAAGGCAGAAAAATATGTAAAGTTTTGTTTTCTGCCATTAAACTGTAATGCGTCTGTAAAAACTTGATGTTTGCCGTAAAAATACTGTAGCTAATAACGTCAGTAGCCTCCAGTCCGAGCTGAGGTCTTCTTGGCCTCGGTTGTTGGTGTTTTGTAGTGCAACTGCAGGCACAGTGCAAAGTGCATGTATTGTGTGTTCAGACCTGAGGCTGCAAGGAAGTCCCATGATACAGCATGGCTGCTTGCTGCCAGAAATACTACAGACTCATTACACATCTTATTGTAATTAACTCTTACTAATAGAACATTCAGAAATCTTTCATTGCTGCAAATTTTTATTGACTCCCACATTCTATTGCATTTAGTTTCTTTTTCCAGTATGTGTGTATGTGTGTGCATGATTTTATATGCGGTTGGGTAGGCATGCATATGTGAGCACTTACTTGCATGTGGAGGCCAGGGGTTGATGTCTCAAATCATCCTCCATTACTCTTCCGTCTTAATTCACTGAGGCAGAGTCTCTCAGTCAAATCCAGAGCTCCAGTGTTTGGCTAGTGTGGCTAGCTAGCTTGCTCTGGAGATCCCTATTCTCTGCCTCTGGTGCTAGAATAACAGGAAGACTGGCCACACTGACCAANTGACAGGTTGCTGGGGATCCAAACTCCAGTCCTTACAACTGTGCAGCAGGCACTATAACCCTGGTCCTTCTCTCCACCCATCAAAACAATTTTAAGCCAATGTTTGTAGGATATTGGCCTAACAGAGTAGTGCATTTTTAGCCTCCAGAGAGAGTCAGTGTAGGTGACTCACCGAAGCCTTAGACTAGTACTGTTTCACAAGATAGCAATTGTAACGTTGTGTTTTATAGTGCCACCAATCAAATGAAAAGAAAGGTGAACTAGTCATTGTTAGGGTTTCTATTGCTAGGGAGAGACACTGTGGCAACTCTTATAAAGGGAAATATTTAATTGGGGCTGGCTTACAGTTTCAGAGATTAGTCCATTATTGTCATGGCAAGAAACATAGCAGTGTGCAGACAGACATGGTGCAGGAGAAGGAGCTGAGAGCCCTACATCTTGATCTGCAGGCAGCAGAAGGAGACTGTTTCACACTGGCTAAACTTGAGCATAGGAGACCTTAAATCTTGTCGCCACAGTGACACACTTCCTCTGACAAGGCCACACCTCCTAATAGTGCCACTCCCTATGGGCCAAGCATTCAAACACATGAGTCTATGGGGACCATTCCTATTCAGACCACTACAGTCATTATGAGACTTTTTATTTTTCCAGTATTGTTACAGTTCTGAAATTTATTTTAAACAACCAAAATTTAAGTGAAATGAAGCTTCTGAACTAATTAATTCACAGTCTTATTTTAGTATGTGATCAATTTTAACATTATTGAGAAATGTTTCAGTATATTTTTTGTACTAAGTTTTTAAGACCCTGTATATTTTAGACTTACTTCACATCTCAGTGTGGATGAATTCATTTTAAGTGCTCAGTAGCCGTAGATAGTGAGTGGTCCCATTGTCTGAGACAAGGTGACTCCCACAGAGAAGTGCCAGGACTCCCAGCCACCAGCCTTCAGCTGACCTTGAAAGACTCTTTGACCATAGTTCTGTTTTTGTCTGCTCATTCCTCTCTGTAAATTCACCCTCTTCTCCATTTTTAAATTTCTATTTAAAAATTTTAAATAGTCCACATAGAGGGGCATGTCCAGAAACAGGGAGACTCGCTGCCTACTGAGGGGTCTGTGTTTTTGTCACAGATTTCCCCATGACTCTCCTTCCTCAACAGCCTTACTCAGAAGAAGGCAAAGAGAATGAAACCCTAGAATGGCAGCATTTGTCCGGAACTCCAACATTTGAGTTTGGAAACTCTTTATAGATTTTTACACATATTTTCTGGACAACTAACAATAAATAAAGACTGTGTACAGCAAAATCTGAGGGACAGCTGGTGTTTGCCATTGCAATTCTTAGTTCAAAATGCTGAGCAAATCAATTTGAC
>LZPO01027783.1:47026-68530 GCA_001675575.1 Neotoma lepida | reverse complement strand
ATTTCAGTTTCTAACCCTCTTCTTACAGTCTCCCATCTGTCCTCCTTGCCTGCTCCTTGCCCACCCCTCAATGTGCTGTGACACCGTTTAACACCCCACATTGTGCTTTGACACTATTTACTCTATCTCCACATTTTTAGTGCCCAGAGCTTTACTGCTGTCACCCATACTCCTTCCAATAGAGCACTGATTAGGCAAGCCGACATTTCCACAAAGCCNGTCAAGTCAATTCCATGTTTATGAGGACCACTGTGTCACCCATGCTCCAGATAAGCTGACTGGCTGATGTAGTCAGCCACCTGAGACATCTACAATAGTGTACCATCAAAAAAACTCAGCGCTTGCACAGACAGCTCGTCAGTACCATTGGGAAATGATTTATTCAGGGAGAAATGAAGATTAGATAAACTCTGAGTCATTTCACAAAATGAACTGTAATAGACAGAAAATAGTAAATCCTAGTTCCAGGGATTTTATTCCTAGAAGACAGACTCTACACCTTTCTCCTGCTCTACTCATTGGCTTTATTTCCTCCCTGCTCACTCTCTTCCATAAATAATTACTGAGCTAGTCATTATGCTATGTGTCCAGGGTACAGAATACAAGTCAGCCATGCGTGGTATACACATGTAATCCGGGNGCTCAGAAGGTAGAGGCAGGAGGAACAGCAGTTCAAAGTCAGTTTCAGCTACATATGAAATTTGAGGTTATACTGTAAAACATGACACCCTGTCTCAAAATTCCAAGAAAGCAAACCAAAATCAACAAACAAAATAGGTCAGGTTATATCTGTGTCTTCAAAGATTAACCCTTTGTCAATCTTTATTATAACACTGGGTGCTTTCTGCTACAGTGAAATTGTGTAGTTAAAGCAGATGGAATGATGGGAATGTTTGACTGAACTGACTGATTTCTCCAGTATATTGTGGAGTTTTAGAATGAAGAAGTTTGGTCGGTTTTAAATCTCTGGCTAAAATGTAAATAATTCATTTACATTTTAATGTAAATTAAACACACATACAAACACACACATACACACAAGCACACACACACACACACACACACACAGGTGACAATTTGTATGAATATGTACAAAGATATGCAAGCTTCCAATGACTTTTCAGCTCATTTCCAATCGGCAAATGCCTTTCTCCAATCTACACAACCGTCTTTGTTCACTCTGACCTGCTTGTTCTCCCTTGTACTCTCACCTGCAGTCATCTGACTTCTCCCACATTGTCTTCACTCCTCCCCATAACCTCAGGACCTGTGCAGATGCCTTNTGCACACTCCGAGAGGAAGGAATCCTTAGCTCTGACCCCGTGTCTGTGCTCTATTCAAAGGCTTCAGCAACCTCCCACACTGGAGTTGACCTTTGCTGCCTTGCTGAGTAATTTTCTATCTTTTACTACAGTGCACTTCCTTCAGAATGCTTGTCACTGAATAAAATAGCATAGCTGTCTCTAACCTGACAAGTCACAGCCTTCCTGAACTTTTAGCCTAACACATAAAACTAGAAAAGAAAAAAAAAGACTTAAAAATTTTTTGAGCTCCCTTTGACTACCTCTTAAAGAAAAAGGAAGGGCTAAGATCATACTTTTTATTTTTAAAGTAATTTTTTTCCCTGTAACAGTTCAAGTGTACTCACTAACTCTGTCTGTTAGTAGCTGTGGTAGAACACATGAATTTCTTTCTTCATAGCAAGAAGTTGTTGATTCTTTAGGGACAAAATGTATACAATGAAAGAACGAATACCTCTCACATTAATAATAATGATGAAATGTGCTAAATCCACAGATGTAAAATTCTTGATTAACTAGGGGCCCCAAAATTAAGGGACAAAAGAAGAATCTGGAACAATGCTTAACTGGTGACAATGTCTATAGTTACTTCTAAACTCACTCTAAGCAGGAGAATCCTTGTTTATAGCTATGATTTAGGATCTGGGTTTGCTAGCTGTTTGAAGAAGAATATGGTCAAAACAGCACTTAACTAACAATTTATGTGGCATTATATCTTTTTGAGTGACTTGACAGGAGATACAAATCCACCCCTTCCCACTGCAGCTTTATAGAGAAGAAGACACAAGCTGAGAGTCTCTTACTGGAAATGCTTGGAACCAGCTCTATGTAAGGGTTCTATTTTACAATTTTGGAAATGTTTGTNGTCTTTACTGGTTGAGCGTCCTTAAATGAAAACCTAAAACAGGACGATTTTGAAAAGAAAGCTCAAGATTGCAGAGCATGTGGAATTTTGCATTTGAAGTTTAGGGCTACTCATTTCTTATTAATAACGCAAATGAAAACAGTTCCAATGTGAAACCTAACACATGTTTTCTCCAGTTGAAATCTCTAAAAAATGTGAAATATGAAAAAGACAAGTGANGTATCTTTAAAAAGACAATTGAGAACTTGGACAAAATTGAGTTTCCTCTTGAATGCTGAACTTTGAAGGTAGCTGAATGAAAAGAGTAAAGGTAACTGTTGTAATAACTTTCTGTGTTTTTTGTTTACTTGTTTTTTTTTGTTTTGTTTTTGTTAACTTTACAAAAACTAGAGCTTTCTGAGAAGAGGGAACCACAGTTTGGAAGATGCCTCCATAAGATTGGCCTTGCAAGCCTGTTGAGCATTTTTTTAGTGATTGATGTGAAAATATCAGTCCATTGTGGGCAGTGCAAACTCTGGGCAGCTGCTCCTGGGGTGTATGAAGCAGGCTGAATAAGGAACAAGCCAGTAAGTAGCACTCCTGAATCACCTCTGCACCAGCTGCTGCCTCCAGATTCCTGCCTTGAGTTCATGCCCTGACTTCCCTCAATGATGGACTACAAGTTAAAAAATAAAATGATCCCTTTCCTCCCCAAGTTAATATTGGTCAGGGTGTTTCATCACAGCAGTAGAAACCTTAGTATCCAGAAGAATTGTCACAAGTTTATTTTATTTCATAAAGGAAAGAGGAAACATAGAACCTATTTTCCATTGGATACTAGGTTAATACTTGGCAAAACATGTTCATTTGTCCAGTAGAATTATTTTAAGAAAATTTATTTAACTGATTTCTTTTAAAATCCAAAATAAAGTAGGTAATTATCAAAGAAAATGGTTAAGTGTGAGGCATTAAGGAACAGCTCTTATAAGACAAATGGCATTCTGTTTAAATATACTTAGGGGAAGTTCANATCCCATAAATACTGCTTCAATAACTATTTTCCACTTAGGTAGAGATTGATCTATTTGGTTTCAAGTCATAGCTAATAGAGCTAATCACCATAATATTTTGAGTAATGTTACTACCTAGTCTGATTTAATTGTCTTCTCTGTGTGCACAGACAGATTTGATTTCCTAACCCTTGAGAGAGCAAAAACAGTTTACTTTTATCTCATGGTATGTCTCCTTTTCTTATTTGAGTAAATAAACTTCAATCTTAACTGATCTTTGGACATTTCAGTTCACATCACTTCAAATCTCCGTACTTTTGCCTTCTGCATTAAGGATCCCAAAGACAGTGAAGAGATTTTTACCGTAATGAAAGGTGATGCAACACTATGAATATAGGAAATTTTAGTTACTGTATTAGATTTCACAGATAAACAAAACTCTGATACAACAGATTTTTTTTTCATGTAGGAAATTATTCACATGATTGTAGAAGCCATGATGGTTCCCTGATCTGTTCTTGTTTTGTTGTCTATATTCTNGATGAAGGAAAGCTAGAAGGGCAATTCAGCCAAAGTACAGAAATGGCAACCAAGGAAACTTGTAGTAGAAAATTTTAAGGTGTGTTACTTTTGTTCATGTTGCATTTGTTTAACTCTGTGAAGCTGTGTTGCTGCCCTGTGTAATACACCTGAGGGTCTAATAAAGAACTGTCCAGTAGCAAGGCAGGAGAAAGGATAGGCGGAGCTGGCAGGCAGAGAGAATATATAGGAGAAAACTGGGAGNAAAGAGCTAAGATCTAGGAGCCAGAGAAGGAGGAAGACTCCAGGGGCCAGCCACCCAGCTACACAGCAAACCACAGAGTAAGAGTAAGATTTACTTAAATAAGAGAACAGGGAAAAGCCCAGAGGCAAAAGGTAGATGGGATAATTTAAGATAAGGAAAGCAAGCTAGAAAGTAAGTCAAGCTAAGGCTGGGCATTCATAAATAATAATAAGCCTCCATGTGTGATTTATTTGGGAGCTGTGGCACCCCCACACACAAAAGAGCAAAAAGCCCTAACAACAGAAACTCTTGCTTAAACCTTCCATCCCTAATCTAAGACCTAGAATTCAGTAGTTGGTTCCAAACTCTGAAGTATGGGGGCCTTAGAACAAAGATGCCATGCTCAAGAGCAGAGGGACAGACAATCCTGGCTCAAGCNCATTGGGAATGAAGTAATCCATCCTTTTTCTTTATGTTCTACTTGTGATACCTGAAGGATTGAACGAACCATGTGCATTACTAGAGAGGGTGGATATCCTTACTCAGTCCACATTCATATGTCCGTCCCTTCCAGAAATATCTCCATAAACTCACCAGAAATAATGTTTTATTAGTTTATGAACATCCTATAGTTCAGTCAAGGAAATATATAAAATTTCAGACTCCCATTTGGAAGGAAAGAGTTTCCAATTGCCCATAGATTTAGCTGAAAATAAAACACCTTCTCCATTTTGCCCCTGGAATTCAATTAACCTTTTCCACTAAANAGAGATTTAATGACAACTTAGGGATGTTTTATCATATATAATATTAATGTTATATGTAATATATGCAATATAAATCACATTTGTTGATACATAAAATACCATATGAAATATATTTTCATATNTATGCAAGTTTCATAGAAATATTTTATAGTTAAGATAAAATGGTTATTTTTTTAACTGCTGGTATTCAAATGAATGTGCCCTCTTCTCTTTTACGTCTAAGTACTCAATAGCAAACATCAGGAAGCTACAGAAGTCCATCACCAGGTTGGGCTTGGAAAGTCTTAGTTTTTCAGATTCTTCCTTGCTGCTTCATNAGTGGAATGTATTGTTGAAAGATTGTAAATGTGTGTGTATCTTATACTCACAAGAAACTTACTGTCCCAAAGCCATAGACATACTGTAAGAAATGGATTTATAGGCAGTATATTATACTGTGCAATGATTTTTGACAGATAAGTCAACTTACAACATATGAATCAAAAAAGAAGAGGACTTTGAAATAAGCACCAAGACCAGATAAGTAATAAAAATATCAAGGTTAAGTGAATCAACATTATGAAAACAAAATTTAATCAAGGGAATATAAAGATAGCAAAAAGGAAAAATACTTGAAAGCTCACCTCATTTTAATTAAAAAAAACAAAAAACAAAACAAAAAAAAACCCACCATGAGTAGACATGCTCCCTCCCCTCTAGGTACTTTTCCTCGTTTACAGGATCCTTTATGCATTATTCATAGTTTAACTCAAAGAACTGAGCTGACTTTAAATTGATTGGTAGCTATATGACAACCATATTGTTTAGAATTAGATGCTTCTTGTATTTTCATTTCAAAGAGGTGCATAAGCAATCTGTGTACCACAAAGACATACATAAAAGGTACAGATGTGACTGAATGCTCTCCATCACTAGCTACCAAAGTAGGGNAACTTAAGACAACAATGGGATGCTATATTTTTATTTTTATTCAGATTTACATTTTACATTTATTAAGGTTTTAAAAATTCAAATGCTAAAAATAGCTGACTTGTGTGTATGCATGTGTTTGTGTGTATATTTGTCTTATGACAAGTCATTGAATAAGTTCCTGACGGAAATGAAAAAAATACACACAATTTCTGAAAATTAACATGAAATGTGTACAAGAAAGCTTTCAAATATTTCTCTTTTTTAGTCAAACATTTCTGAGACTTCCCCAAAAGGAAAAGAAATAATCAGAAAAATAATTTAAATATATGTATATATTGTTGTATACTTCAATTATTTATTATATGAAGTGATAGAAAATAACTTGAATGTTCATCATTATGGGAATGGAAATGTTGCTAAATTCCTGCAGTGACATGAATTTCAAAGAACATTTATGAACTGGTGTGCATGCATACAGAATCATGTCGAGTTAAGAAACAGGTAACAGATTCTACGGTATTATATTCAGTTATTTTTGTTCTGAGGCATATGGGTGAGCACATGAAATGTGTGTTTGCATTTGTGTGGATCTAGCCTATGTTTTTCACATTCACAGTCATGCAGAAAAAAAAAATAGCACACGCGATCCTGAACATGGATTTTGTTTATTTGTGGCTGGAATAATATGTGTATTNTAATAAGATTTTGTCTTTTTATGTATTTTACAGATTTTCTATATTGCACATCTATCAGTTTACAGTTTTAACTTGGCCTGACCACAAACTGATAGTAATGTCATGTGCTAAAGGGCTATTTTTATCTGCCCAATTAAAGCAAAGCCTAATATTTACAAATGACAAGCCATTGGAGATCTGAAATTGTTCATATCAAGTAATTGTTCACAGTATTCCTTTCCTGTATCACTACACACACACAAGCACAAAAACACAGCAAAATTAGCATTTTCTCATAATAGTGAGAAATGAATAGTCTCCTATTCATTTTTTTAACTAAAATATTATAATCCTAAATATATAATTGAGTTCTATTCTCTCAGATTTAGATAGAATATACCTTTGGCGTTAAGGCATGTCCAAAATAATGTCAAAAATAATACACTTTGTAAAGTTTAGAATTTTAATTTTAAAATGATTCTTAAACTGAAAACATGAAAGTTATGTTTTCATAACTTTCAAAACATAATTTTTCTAGAATCTAAACAGTCTCCAAACCATGCAGCTGTTATCTGTGTTTAAGAATAAAATGTTATCATCAACATTCAAAGCACTGATATTCAAGAGGAAAACAAAACATACAGTAATATGTCATGTTAAATATAATTGTTCATAACTTCTANTTTGCTAATGAAATTGTTGCATTAAAGCTTATGTATTCTTTTTTGTATTTTTTGTGAAACTGTGGATACAATCCCAGAAGCCATTAAACACAACTAACAATTTTNAAAAAATGGTATAATTTGATTCTTTCTTTTCTTTTTCTTTGAATCTTATCAATCATTGACTTGTAGGGATCATAAACATGAAATTTGTAATCTTCATTTACAAAAGTTGATGGCCATGTCCAAACAGCCAGTAAGACAAATGAAAAATAACATAAATTTAATCTTAATTGGCTTTCTCAATCTAACAAAATCAAAATAATCAAATCATTTCTTTAAATGTTAGGAGTCTATTGTTTTGAAGGCAATTTGATTACTTTGCAAAGAAAATCATTTCAATGTCAAATTTAACTTTAACCCTAATGTGATTAAAGGTCACAAAATTGTATATTTTACTGTAATCAAATAAAGTCTGTCATTTCAATAACTATAAAACAAAATGGTTATGATCACAATCTAGGCTCAAAAGGATGTGAATTTTAAATTCAGTCTGTCACTTAAAATTGACATGAAAGGTCAGAAGTTCTTTGTCATTCGAAAATTTCACATTCTTGCCTATAAAATATGACCCAAGTTGGCCTGTGTCACTGGGCCACCGGAAGGTAGAGTAAGGTAAGCGCACAAAGTTTTAATCTGTGTACTCGGTGCTTCCCTAAACACTCAACTACTTGTAAAGACCAACATGCACTCAGAACAAATGTCTTTCAAATATCTTCCCTTCAGCAAAGTTAACTGATCATTAGTCCTTTTACACAGTGTGTCAGCTCTTAATCACCCACCTGGGAGTGGTTCAAGAGCAGAAGCCTGCAGATTCCTGTACTCAGCAGTGAGGTGCCGAATTCAGTGAGGTGGGGGATAAAGAGGCACAGGACCTTCCTTCCTGGCTCTTTTGCTTCTAGTCTTTTTCTATTTTTATTTTTGAAATAGTAAACAAGATGAATAACAAAAAATAATGAAAACACATTGTTTAAAAAAATTATTTTGGCACAGAAGCGTACTCAAATTAAATTTTTCATAAATGCCGCCATCTAGTGTTCACGAATCCAACTTTTATAACTGACTTAAACGTGTTGGTGGTATGGAAGTAATGTTTCCCAGCTTCTCAGAGCCCAACAGCACAAGCACAAATTATTTTCTGTTGCTAAGTATTTAAAGAAAAGTTTTCCAATATCTGAAATTAAAACATAATGCTGAAGTGGAGGAATCACATTATTTGAAGGCTAGGACCAGACGGTGTACACGCCGCAAAACACAATCGCCCACTAATTCAATTGTAATTTTGCATCCAACTTTCTCTCCCTCTTNAACATTTTTTAGAAATGTTTTCCTGCCGAATATCAATCACAAAGAAAGAATAACCTGACAAAAACCATGGACAGGCAATTTGAATGGGCATCTGCCCCAAAGTGACTGAAAATGGCTGGCTGGTCCATGCTCAATATCACAGAGCTAAATGGAATACAATCAAACCGGAGGGAGAAATCACTCTGAGACTCTTGGAATGATTATTTAAGATAAGTGTGCGGATGGTGTCAAGAAAAGAGAATCTTTGGACACTGTTAATGGCAATGTGAAATGATACAAACCGCTATGGAAATGGGATAGCACACCCACAAAAATTAAAAGTAGTTCTACCATGTGATCTAACTATCCCAATTCTGAGAATATATCAAAAGAACTAAAATTGAGATANCAAAAGCTTTTTNCCCTCCTACGTTCATTATAGCATTATTGAAATAATGAAATATTGACATTTAAATGTCAATTAGTGGATGAATATATAAAGAAAAATGTAATTAACATATAGCTTGAAATATTAAAGATGGCAATACAACCTTTCAAAACAACATAAATGGAACTATAAGAAAATATATTAGCTCTAGTAGTTAGTCACAGACAATTTCTGCACTATTTCTCTTAGACCTAAAATAGCAAACTCNTAGAANGAGAAAATAGTATGATGGTTACTAGAAAATGAGCTGAGAAGGGTGTGGAAGTTTGTGGTTCATTAGGTATAAAGTTCAGATAATAAAATGTCTAGCTCCTCAAAATTTTTTGTGAGATCNCCTGAAAATGTGGGTCATGAAAAAATTGTCTAAAGTTAAAGTTTTTTTGAATACCCAAAAACCAAAAATTGATTTAAAAAATCAAGCACAGGGCTTGAGAGATAGATCAGTGGTTAAGAGCATTAGCTGCTCTTCCAGAGGACCTGGATTCGAGTCCCAGCACCCATCACAGTCACACAGCCATCTTTAACTTGAAATCAGAGGCCCAATGCCATCTTCTGGCCTCCGCAGGCACTCTATGAATGTAGTGCATGGGAATACTTGCAGGCAAAACACCCACACANNTGAAACCAAAATAAAAGCCTCAAGATTAAACACATGAGGAATCCTAGCTCTTCCATGTTGTTTGTGTGATTTCACTGTAGCCTCAGTTTTGAGCTCACAGCATGTGCACTNCATACTGCAGAAGCCATCACACTGAGAAATGCCAATAAATGCTCCCCAAAATACCTCAGCTGAGATTCAAGACCAGCGTATGTTATAATTGGCAGTGAGNATTTCTGCTCTTATTCAAGCAATGGGTTAATCATGGGACAGAGCATCCCATTATTCTCCAACATGTATCAAATTATTGTACCTTTGGATAATGTTGGATTAGAAGGATCCGTTTTAAAATCGCTGTTTGAGCTGCTACCTCGATTTTAGGAAGAAACATGAAAGGAATTTTGGCTCAAGATTAGGACAGAATTTTCAGTAATTTCTGAAGTATCCCTAAACACGCCTTTACATTTTGTGTGCTCCCAGCAGTGACAATTATAAATCAAATGGCCAGTCACCTCTGGAAAGTGTTGAAGATGCTCAACAATATCAAATATCCAACCACAATCCTTTATGTACAAGACAACAAGCATATACATCTCATTAATACGCAATTTTGCTTTCAACTTTGAAAAATGACAAAATTAATTTATAAATGATTTGCCACCTCTATCAATATGATAAAACTCAATTTCTATAAACTGGTATGGTGTTGATTATATAGTTCTTCTACTATATTGTTATAATGATGTATACATAGCTAGATACATATTATTTTTTGTCCTCTCCTAACTGTCTTAGAAGCCTAGGAACTTGTTTCAGTTTGGGAACATGNAGATTGTTTANTGACAGCATCTGATAAGCCACTGTACCACACCATTATCTCCTGTATGGGTAAAAGGGAAACTTCACATAGTTAGTGCAAGACTTGATGAAAATGNAGTTGTTAGTTTACCCAATATATTTTCAAACGAAGCCCCTGAGAAAGGAACACCTANTTCCTCTTCTTAGGATATTAGACATTGTAAATGGGTGCATCCAGTTCCCTGAACAGATGTCACTACATGATACTAATTGGAGTGGTTGNCATGACTCCTAATGATTCCACCTTATGCCTACATTTATAATACAAGTCTTTCCTGAAAAACTTAATTTGCAATATATTTATGAATTGTAACTAGACTCAATTGAAATACAAAGACTGAAAATTNTATTACTCATCAAGAAAACAAAAGCATTCTAAGGGAAATATAGGATTCTNTTGTTACTCTCTCTGCACTGGGTGCTGAAACTCAGAGAGAACAGCCATGCACACCTTTTGCTAAATACAAAACGNGAAGTAAGAAATGCTAGGGTCATGTACACATAAGAGACCCTCATTTAGTGAATGCTGGCTCTAGAAATTCTTGGTTTAGTAGAGTACAGTGACCTTTTCATCACCCAGGAGCTCAGAAACATTTTAGAGGTTGACAAAGCCTTGTTAAAAAACATACATGAAGAGAATAGTGGTGGATTTAAAGTGATAAAACCAACAATGGCAGGACAAGTAGAGAAGAAGCCTTGATTTCTTTGCTATTCATTCAAGCGATTATTCTTAGCAAACGTTCATTACAAAAATATCTGAAGACTAATATCTTCGTTTTATTATCTGTAGCTAATTATAACANATGTTAGAGTAAAGCTTTAGATAGATAGATAGATAGATAGATAGATAGATAGATAGATAGATAGATAGATAGATAAAGATTGTCAGATGTAGGAAATCTAAATACATTTAAACTGGTAGTTCAAGAGTTAAGAGTTCTTGCTGCTCTTTCTGAGGTCCCCAAGTTGAGTGGCTCAAAATTGCCTGTAACTTCAGATCTCGGAGATTTGATACCCTATTTGGTTCATTGTAGGTTCATTCAGCCACCTCCTTACATGTCACTGCCTAGATAACATGTTTCCAAAGAACCTGTTTGGTTTAATTCTTTAAGACTTTGAGAAGCAGATTGTCCAACTCAGTCATCTATAATCCATTAATTTGCTTGTACAAAGAACATTTTGCTTTCCTCTTAACAAAATCAAAATCAAGCCCCGTACTCTTATCTGCAGTTTATAATTCATAGTGGGACAGATTGGGAGACCTCCTTTAGCCATGGTACCAACCAAACGTTGTAAATATGCACGGGAATTTAAATGTAAACATCCCTTCTAANACAAATTAGAACAAAAGCAAAGATTCTCTATATTTTTCTCAAGCAACTTGCTAATTAAAACTCTCTATGTACACCATCATTTTTCATTTTAAATTTGAAGATAATAATTGTAGTAATTGCTCAGTAGCTTTTAGTATTTCCAAGATCTAAAGACAATAATGTCACTGAGTCAATACTTTGATGTCTTATTTTGTCCCAACATTGTTAAAAAGTTACTATCCATAACTACATTGTATTTAAATATGGCAATAATGTAAAATGTTGCGCAATGAATAATAACAAATGGATCAGGGGATCAATATAAAGCAACTGGATGAAGAATTAAATAACTGGTAGTAGGAAAATCTATGGCACTTAAGACAGGCACTGTTTGGGTAGGAATATTCCTGCCAGGCAAAAGATTTTCAAAGGTATATTAATACAGAATAAGCACACCCATACTTAGTATTTAATAATTCATATAGTTTTTTAAATATTCATATATATATATTGCTTCCATAAACATGTATATTCATACACATATACTCATATATATGCACATATGTGTGTACTTACTACATAATTTGTTTTATATTCTAATATTCTACCTTATTATATAAAAATAGACATAATGGCCAATTTAATTTCTTACAATGCCACTCATAGCTCTGCAAATATGAAGTCATTGTGAATAGATATATTAAAGTTGTGGAGGAAATAAGCTCTGGAACAGTTTTCTCCAGAGCTAGTCAATAAAAGGAATGCATAAATTTATGTGTATTATTTATAATTATTCAAGAAATCTCCTAAAGGTATCATGTCATTCAAACTAAAGGTGGAACATTCTGACCATGTACTCATAATCTTCAATTTAAATGGCAATAATTTTTCCTAATCAACAATCTATTGTTGTCTTAAAGTATAAATACAGCACTGTGGAGAAGTGTGCCACCACTAAGAATATAATACANTTCTAACCTACATACTGTCAACTTAGATGGAAGAGAGGCATCATCTGCAAATTTCTATGACATATGAATAGTTATCAATGAACCTTAGAGTCAAAACCTGACAAAGAAGTATCATTAAAATAAATCAAATGAGCAAGCACTTTTACTGCTATGTGTNGAAATATTAGTCAACTGAGATCTTTCTTAAGAGATTAAGACAACAATAAAAATGTAATAAATCACCCAGGTGTGCAAAGTTATTCAACTTTACGGAGTCAGTGAATAAAACATGCTCTTCACAAAATTGAAGACATAAAATATTTGATGAAATAATATTCATAATAAATATAAATTTGTAATAAGAGAGGGCAATTATGCTTTCTATTAAAAAGAAGATGATCTATCTCAAAGTTTGAAAAGTAGTATTAGGAATTCTATAAATATATTCACTTTTTTGTTGAACACAAAGAAAAATCCAGGTTACTCTTGTCACTGCCAGTATTTGGCTGTATTTTGTGACTGGTGGCCAATACTTCAGCATTAGAGTGCACATAAAGTGATATGTATACAAGACAGCATGAGGTCATTCTTCAAAGAATATAAGTCACAACAAGTAAACAAATGAGGCAATATTTGTGAATGTTATATAATAAATGTCCAATTATAATGATATATTAACCCCAAGATGGATAATTATCTATTTACATGAAAATAGTCAAATACCCAAACTTTCTTATCATTACACACAAGTGTAAATTTAAAAATAATATGTGGCAGCCATGGTGGCATATGCTTTTAATCCAGAACTTGGGTGGCAGAGGCAGGAGATTCTCTGTGAGTTCAAGGACAGCCTGGTTTATATAGTGAGTTCCAGGTGAGTCAGGGCTACAAANTAAGACTCTGTACCAAAAAAATGAAGAAAAAATAATGATACGCAATATTGAAATATTTCACCTCCCAAATCACTGGTTTGTTAGTTCTTTGAATGATAATAATTTAAAACTATTTTAGAAAACTAATCTCTCCAAGCCTTGCTGACAATAGTGCACACTTTTTATTGCTTTCTGCTCTCAATGTGGAAAGACTGAGCAGAAAAGTTTCAACTCTGACACTTCTTTTATCTATAAATATAATTTCTGCNTAATAATCCTTATTAAAGTATCTGTCTTATGAAAAACAAAAGATCAATATATGATAATCCACCTCATCATGACAATGAGAANTTCTTTAAAATCAAAACTCAAGAAGAAATGGACGTTCTGAAAGAAAAAAAAGATAATAAATTACAACAAACACATGTCATGATATTATTAAAAATATTTGTTTGACATGGAAGAAAATTTAATAGTCTGCATGATTTCATGATAAGAAGATTAATTGAACAGCAGAACAAAACAAGACAGAATCTATTTTCTACAAAAAAATTATAAATGCACATTTCAAAATGTTATCTCTGGTCATATTTAGTATGTAGGACTCTCCCATGTTTTACCTGGCCTTTGATCTTCAGAATTTTCTAAACTTTTCACAGAAGGCACATCTAATAACATGCACTGTTCATTTGTAAATAATCCAGTTGAAAATGTTTCTGAGGGGAAAAGAGAAAGAGGTAAAACAGTATTGACTAGAGGCCTGACCTTTCTTTAGAAAGGCTTATTGCTCATTCAGTCTTTGAGTGAGCATTGATGGGCTTTCTGATCCATTTTATTCCATAAGCTAGACACAGACATTCAAAGATAAGTCAGTCACAATCACTTTCACNCAAACCTCAGGTGTCTGCAGAGGCAATGTCAGTACAATTGCAGTAGATTGGGTCTTAATGTCAAACTAGAGAGCACACGGGAGGAACGAAGCTGTAGGGAAAACAGGAGGTGAGGGAGAATTCTAAAAAGTAGTCAGAAATTTTCCACATATANATTCCAGGCAAAAAAATGTTTTCAGGCTGGGAATATAGCATGAGAGAAGCTGAGAAATACAGTTTAAATGGAATCATTGTTGGTTACGGCTTCCNTACGATATTTGCTCACAAAAGTTTCAAATGACCACCCAAAGTCCTGACTGTGTCATTGATTAAAATAACGTCTCCATGATAACTATCACACTTTTACATTGTGGCTACAGCCAAGAACTTCTGTGACCAAGACACTTTCTAGGTGTGCTCATGATCTCGCCCTGCTTTGTACTGGTATCAGCCCATCAACCATGGTGTATTATTTCATTTCCCACAAACATATTATGCTGCTTCATTCTCAATATGTCCAGCATCCTGTTCTATTAAAGAAAGAGAAACAGAAAAGAAGAAAAAAGAGGGGAAAAGAAATGAAAAATCCCAGAAAGTTATCACCTTAACAGGATATCTCTGTTNCATATTTTCATGCATTTTTCAACAAGATATCTCTGTTTCATATTTTCATGCATTTATAGGCATCACAAAGCAACTTGTCCCATTTCACTTTTTAGTGTTTGTGTCTTACTCGGTGTGGCACCCTGCATCTAAAACAAACTACTGTATGTACAAGTGAATACCAAGCATTTGTTGAATAAATTAATAAATAAATGTTATATTTTATGTAAAGAAAGTAGGGTTTCTATAGCACTCACAAGTCTTTATCATCATGTAATTATCTGTATAAAAATCAAGAAAAAATAAAGAACAAGGTAATAAATTGAAATAAGGTAGTTTTCTACACCTCCAATTAAGTTATTTAAATTCATATCAATTTCTTTAATAAAGCAAACAAGTTTANAATGTTCTAATATACATTAGAACAGCCAGTACATTGATTTCACAAAAGATGTTACTGAAGAAATATAAGCTAGCCTAAGAGTCTAAACCTAACTTATTTCATCTATATTACAATAAATCATAAGAGTAGTATTTGATAGAAACATTTAAGTTATATCTTGTGTCTATCTAAGAATAAACTCAGAATGTCTAGCTACTTTTATTGATTCCTCAGACTCCATAAACATCAGGAGTAATGAATGATCACGGAAGGATCCCCTGTTCTCCTGAAGTGTATTTGCTGCTTGCTGGCCCAAGAATTCCTCCAGTTTCTGAGTTCTTCTTTTATATACACAGCAATCCTATTATTTCTGCCCTTATGTAAAAGCAGGTTAAGAGAAGAATTTTCAATAGANATATTCCTTATTCTCATGGGGCAAAATGTCCTTGAAAAATCACAAGACCACACAGCAGTCTCCGGTGACCTGTTGTTGTTTTTGTTATATTTACTCAGTATTGGAAAATCCCTAACCATGTAGAAGGGTCAGAAGGCTTGTCAGCAAGTGAGTTTTACACACACAGGCACTGTCAGGAGGCTTTGGGCAAGACAGAGTAAGCTTTCTCACAAACCTGAAGTTGCTCTGTTTAAGACTTAGGAGTGTGTACTTTGCATATGTATGATTCCAAACTGATGATCAAAGGGCTTTAGATGGCATGATGAACTATGCATGAATAAATGCAAGAATGGATAAATCATCTTTGATGAAACATGGTTTGATATAAGGCTATCAGCGATATACCTCTAATCAGCAATATCAGGAAAAATCTCAAGAACTGAAATCATTATGCACAGCAGAAATTATATCCAAGCATGAGACTGGTGACATGAACTATGTCATGTACACACAGCTTTCTTGTGTATATTGATTTGTAACAATATTTTTGNGTAAGTACATTCTACCATATGTGTCTAGATATNTACTTGCTCACAAACAATAACAAATGAATATCTTTAAGCAACTAAACAGGAATATGGTCTAAAATGTTCATTGCCTTCCAGAGAATATGAGCATTTTTAAATTCTTGATGTTGCTTCTGTGTATTTCCTGGCAATTCTAGAGTATATGGATTGTTTCTGAAATTTGATCTTTTTGTTTTGTTTTGTTCATTTTGCTTTTGGTTTCTGTGATGGGACTTTGTGTAGCCCAGGCTGGCCTCAGGTACACTATGACAAATCCATGGCTGGCTTTGAAATTCTGACACCTCTGCCTCTACCTTGCAAGTGCTGAAGAAAGAAATTATTCATGGATAACAGAGAGGAAATAGACCACTGTCTCCCTTTCTAGATCAAGACTAAATACTGTTCAGTAGATTGAATACATGAAGACTGTAGCGGGTATTCATTCCACCTATAACCTTGAGGTACCAGCCCCTGGGGCATGGCCTCTTGGCTAGCTTAAGACCCGAAGAGCACATAGAAGGGCCCCCTTCTCCCTCATGCGCTTGGATGAAGACCAGGCCAGATGGTGTGAAACAGCATGGGACCGGTTCAAGCCTTCCAGAGACTCTGCAACTGAAATTACCATATCCCGTATCAGTGAGTCGATACCCCGTATAACCCATTAATAAATAGATTCATTATCGGTATCTGTGGATTTCAATTCCTGCATTAGAAGACAAAACCAGTTCAGTCATTGTTTGCTTTGATATTTTCTTTTGCTGTCTATGGAGAACACACCAGAAAAGATACTTACTGATGTGAGTATTTCTAGTCCCTGTGATTTTAAGTGAAGTTGGAGCTGGAAGGAACCCAGGATTAGCACTGGGTCAGAAGGAAAACCTAGTGAACTTGGAAGCGCAGTGTGACAGCACCCTGATGAACACAGGCTGGAGCCTCATCTGACTTGGTACTGGAGAACACCTCCCCACTTTCTCCCAGAATTGATCTAGGGAACAAGACAGACCGAAGAAAAGGAGGCCATGTCCCCTTCCAGTGGAGAAAAGATTTGCAATGAACTCAGTAGAACCTTTGGAAAGAAAATTAAGAAAGACCTTGGCCTCTCTGGCTGCCAGATTAAACAAAGTAAAAGATGTCGTTTATTTTACTTAAGTCAGCTCAGTTGATTCATAATACTAGTGGTAAANGCATCGTAGAGGACAGGTCAGGGATCACTAATCCTTAACTTAGAGCCTCTCTTATCTTATTAGACTTAAGCTGAAGGAAAAACAATCCAATAAGTAGCCAAGATGGTTCCAGAGAATTAAAATGCTCTTGGAGATTGCTGCAGATGGAACACANTAACAACTGAAGCTTGAAATAAGACAACTTTACTTCCATTGGGTTGAATAAAAGAATACTCTGNTGAAATGTGAAATATCTGGCAATTATAACCACTTTTACATCCACTGAGATCATCTTCTAGGTGGTCTCCCATTCTCCCAGACCTCATTCCTTCATGTCATCTTTTACAGTGTTCAGTCATTTCCAGCTGCCTCCTACTTACAGAATGTGAGATGGCTGCAAGGCCAGCCTCGGAACTCCCTGGGGTTCCAAACAAATAGTTCTGTGGATCAGCCAGGGAGGCTTCCAGGGTCTCAGTTGCAAAGTAACTGCTGAGAACCATGCCCTGGAAGCTTCTATATAACAAGTATTGTATAGTACATACCCTCTGAAATCTGGCCCTGAGCTGGAGTTTTCATCTTTTCTCCCTCTCTTTGCACGCATAAGAAGGATCCATATCAATTTCTGGATTATCTTCCTATGTCCTCGTATACCTCCAGTTTTTCCTTTGCCTTTTCAGCCTGTGTTTTGCCATTCTTTGATACCCTTGGAAAATTCTGGATCTATCTTATAAACCTCTGGCTGCTAGCTCCTACCAGAGGTTCCTTTAGCTGGGCATCCTCCTGTGATATAGTAATTGGTATCACTTGGGAGCACAGTTGCATTGAGTATGATGTCCACTGAAGTGTANGGCTAACCTCTGAGCCAATCACTTTTTAAACATTTCATTCTTTAAACTTTCCAATAATTGTTCTATAGNCTAGTCTCCTTGTGCATGCCTGTGGAGTCNTCATTGCAGAAATAAATCAAAATAAAAGAATTATGGGCTTTGGAATTTAATAGTTATGAGCTTAAAATACTTTTTATGATTTTCAGCAAAACTTGACCTCTTTGAACTCAATTTATTTTTCTTTTTTCTAAATTAAGGACACTATCCCTGGGTGAATGTGCATATAAGTAAAACAGCATAAGTTTCAGATTTTTTCCCCCCAAGCTAAACTGTGTCCAGCTTTATTAAAGATACTTATCCTAAACAATCATTATGTTTCANGCAGGACACNGGCAGACAATCATTAATAGTATACAAGGACTTCCAAACTCCCTTCTGATATGGACTACCAAGATCAGAATGCCACTATAAAACCCAGTGAAGTCTTCATTCAATGCTTTGAAAAAGGGGAAGAATTTAGAAGAGGGTTGACATTTCACNTTAAGGATGTTGTTTAACCACTTTTCCCAAGCCAAACCTGACTTNCAGGAANGGAGATGAAAATGGCAGGATTATCGATGCACAGTATTTATAAAAAGAAAACCACCGTTCTTTTGAGGACACTCAACACTGTCACTGCAAAGTCCAGATTTCGCAATAGACTGGCAAAAGCAATTTTAGGGGTCCAGGTTCCAACAGGTCTCTGGTTTTAAGGGAGTTTAAGTCTATGTTGATGGTACAGGGAGTGGAGGATATAAAAATGAATTTAAAGTATTCCCATACCACATGGCATTTTGTGCCATGGTGACCACATATGTCAACACCAGGACATCTCTTCTGGCAGCCAACAGGAGATTTTAAAAATTATCAGGGAAAGATATCAGNTTAGGAGACATTGGTTAGTACATATGATCCTTCCCCCCAAAACACAATGACCTGTTCTGTGTGCTAACAACACAGCTTTAGCAAAAACAAGTAAAACAAAATTCTGCATTTTTATAAAACTTTTTTAAAAAATAGTATTTCAAGCTGTACAGTCACCAGAAGTACATAGTTACAAAAACACATACACTTAACTTGGCATCTCCAGGGCCTTCAGCTTTATGTGCCCAGCCTGTTGTGGCATCTCCATTTTTGGCAGGATTATTCCTGTCCTCACCAACATAGGTTTCCCCCTTCTTCCCCTTGGGTATCTTCTCCCTCTGCTCTACAAGGGCCTTTTTAGGCTTTGGCTCTGGGTCTGGAGAAGCAGGTTAAGCAGACAATTTTCAAATCTTCTTTGTGGCTATCCTTCACCTTGGCTTTATATCCTTTAACATTCCTGTCAGCCTTTCTTTGGGGGCATGATAGCAGTGAGGGGTGTCAGGGCTGTATGCAGCGATGGAGCTGCAGGNGGATTTGATCCATGATAGGTTGTTCTCAATGCTTCTTCAAATTGCTCCTCAGATTTGTATTTTATTTGATTAAATATGACATTTTACTAATTCTTTAAAAATTCCACAGAGTATATTTTGATCACAATTCATTCCTCACTCCTCTACCTGACTCCTTTCAAGATCTACTCTCACCTCCCTTCCACTGCCAGTTCCTCTCTTCTTTTATTTTCTNTTTTTATTTACAACTTATTGAGTTTAATTTGTGTTACCTATATACTCCTGGGTCTGGGGTCAACCACCAGAACATAATCAACCTACAAGGGGGCTACACTTTCCTCTAGAAGTCTTCATCNGACATGTGGGCCTCTTCACCCTCTGTGCCACAATACTGACTGGCTTGATCTTGCCCGGGTATTATGCAGGTGACAGCAGCTGCTCTGAGTTCACTGGTGCATTGAACCTATCACGTCTTGGAGACAGTGGTTTGCTTTGGTTCTCCTCAACCTCTAGTCATTACTACCTCTCTGTCACCTCCTCCACAATGATCTCTGAGCAATTTAATAGAATAACAGCACTAGGTTCACCTCTGGGGCCTGTCAACTCCATAACTATGGGTTCTTAGCCAGATTTANAGTATCAGGCATGAGCTTGCTCCTATGAAGGATGCCTTCAATTCAATCAGAAAGTGGTTGGTCATTCCCAGAGCATTAGTGCTACTTTTTCATGCTGGGGCATATCTAGACAATGCATGTCATTATTGTATTTCATGGGGTTCACAGATGGATAAGACTATTGATGACATTTCCCTCCCAGAAGCCTACATAGCACCTTTCATCGCTATGGAAGCTAGTCAGCAGGAAGGAGGCTTCCTTGGCAGAACCAATTTGATTTTTCCATGTCCAATGCACTTAGCAGCAGAGTTTTACTATCAAGTGTACTAGTGGACAATCATGAGCAATGGCAGGAGACTATATTGCTTTGGAGGTTTCCAGGACACCCATGACTAACAACTTGAGGGTTACATAACTGGCACTGAACTTTTTATTTGGCTTCTTGGGTTCAGAAAGGAATATTATCTCCTGTATAGTATAACACCTACTAAATTCTTTTATATGAATATGTATGTGCTCATAATATATATGTATGTATATACACATATATATGAATGAAATACATAAAATTGAAGGTTTTTATATAGCTTTTCAAATATATTTAGTATTAATTATTCTCCCCCCAACTCCTCCTCTATCTTACACATCCATCCCTCTCCCCACTTACATCTCCCTCAGATNTGAATTTTAAATGTGTCTNTATATTCCATTTTTCACATATTAATATATGGTATGCCCCAATTTGATATATAGCAGATATGTATTAAATTATTGTTAAATAGTAATACTATGATAAATGAAGACATCATGGGAATAGAGAGAAACAGAATGCTAGGGAGGTTCCCAGGAATCCACAAGGTTGACTCCACCTTAGATTACTGGAAATAATCAAGAGGGAGCATGAACTGGTATACTCCAGTGTGTATTCACATGGATGAATACCCTAACTGTCATCATAGAGCCCTCATCTAGAGACTGATGGAGGCACATGCGGAGATCCACAGCCAGGTCTAGGCTGAGCTCCAGAGTCCAATCCATGGGAGAGAGAAGGCCTTCTACTAGCAAGGGACAACGAGATCATGATGGGAAGGTGTACAAAGATGGCCAGCCAAACTAGTGGAGATGCATGAACTGTCGACCAATAGCTGAGGAGCCCCCATGAACCCTCATCCAGAGACAGATGGAAGCAGATNCAGAGATCCACAGCTGGGCGCCAGGCCGAGCTCCAGGAGTCCAGTTGTTGTAAGAGAGGAAAGATTCTGTGAGCAAGGGACATGGAGATCATGATGGGAAAAACGTACTGAGATGGCCAGCCAAACTAATGGAAACGCATGAACTGTAGACCAATAGCAGTG
>LZPO01027783.1:9460-19569 GCA_001675575.1 Neotoma lepida | reverse complement strand
AGGTCTCTTGCTCTCTGTAATGTCTGACTGTGGGTCTGTATATTTGTTCCCATTTCCTGCAAGAGGAAGCTTCCTAATGATAGCTGAACAAGAAACTAATCTGTGAGTACAGCAGATTACTGTTAGGAGCCATTTTATCATTACATATTTTTTTCCTTTTTTTTAGACCAGTATGATTTGATTTTACCCTAGCTCCCTGTGCTATCTAGTTTCAGGTTCTTGGTAACCCAAGCAACNTTGAGTAGAGGTTCCCATCCTGAAGAGTGGGCCTTAAGTCAAATCAGTTATTGGTTGGTTACTTCAACAAGCTTTGTACCACCACTGCCCTAGCATATCTTACAGATAGGAAACCATTGGAGATAAAGGATCTGTGCCTGGCTTGGTGTTTCTGTTTCTGTTTTTATAGCACGGAGGNTATCTCCTTCTACCAAAGACACTGAAATGCAGAGGTGAAGGCTCTGCAAAGGCAACCCAATCAACCTCACTATGTTCAGTGAGTCATGCTGGTGCCGTCTTCAGCAATAGGACCTTGCTCTCAGTTTGTGGAGAGTAATCTATAGTCTTGGCAACAGCCTGGATTTTCTGGGGATTCNTGTGGGGCCCCTTTGGCCAACAGCTCAATTAGATGTAACATGATCTCGAGACTGGAAGCGTCATTTAGTGACAAGAGATGGCCAGTTGGGACTCTGCTCCCCCATTATTGAGTGATTTCATTTAGATTACCTTCATATAAGTATATAGTTTAGGAAGTTTCTACTGTACTAGGTTTCCATATTACCCCTCAAATGTCTGTTATTTTTAACTATTTTCCCTGCATTCCCTCTCTCTTCTCACCTCTTCTCCATTAGATCTTTCCATTTCATCTCCCCATCCATATCTGTCTATTATATTTACCATTTCTAAAGAGATCTATATGTTCCCTCTTGTCTCTTATTCTATACTTATAGATTGTAGCTTGGTTATCATTGATTCAACAACTTATATACATATATGAGAGAATACATGCTATTTTTGTTCTTCTGAATCTGGGATACTTCACTGAGGATGATTCTTTCTAGTCCATGTATTTGCCTGCAAATTTCATGATATCTTTTTTTTTAATAGCTGAATAATACTGCACTATATAAGTGTACCACACATTCTTTATCCACTCTTCTGTTGAACAACATCTAGGTTTTTCCAATTTTTGGCTGTTACGAATACAGCAGCAATGAACATGATTGATCAAGTGTCTCTGTGGTAAGATGAAGCATTCTTTTCGGTATCTGCCCAAGAGTGCTATAGTTTGACCTTGATCTAGATTGATTTCCATCTTCCTGAGGGACTGCCATGCTGATTTCAATAGTGGCTTTTCTGAGTTTGCACTCCTACCAGCAATGGATAAGTTTCTCCCATATTCCATACCCTCACCAGCATGAGCNGTAACTTGTTCTGTGTTGATCTAAGCCACTCTGACAGGTATTAAGACAAAATTTCAAAGTAGTTTTGATTTGCATTTTCCTGATGGCTAAGGATGTTGAACATTTCTTTAAGTGTTTCTCAGCCATTTGAATTTCTTCTATTGAGAATTCTGTTTAGATCTGTTCNCATTTTTTAATTAAATTACTTTTTTTTCTTGATACCTAGTTTCTTGAGTTCTTTATATATTTTGAATATTAGAGCTCTATCAGATGTACAGTTGGTAAAAATATTTTCCAGTTCTGTAGGCTGCAACTTTTTCCGAATGGCAGTGTCCTTTGCTATACAGAAGCTTCTCAATTTCATGAGGTCTCATTTATTAATTAATAATTCATTTTAGTGCCTGTGCTAATGGTGTTCTATTCAGAAAATCTTTTTCCTGCGCCAATGTGTTCAAAGCTATTTTCCACTTTCTCTTGTATCAGCTTCAGTGTATCTGATTTTATGTAGAGGTCTTTGATTCATTTGGACTTGAGTTTTCTGCACGGTGATAAGTACGGGTTTATTTGCATTCTTCCAAATGCAGCCATCCAGTTTGATCACAGTGTTTGTTGAAGATGCTGTCCTTTTTCTTGTGTGTATTTCTGGCCTCTTTTGCAAAAATCATGTGTCCATAGGCGTGTGGATTTATGTCTGGGTCTTTAATTAGATTCCATTGATCCACATGTCTATTTTTGTGTCAACACCTTGCTGTTTTTATTACGATAGCTCTGTAGTAAAACTTAAAACTGGGAGTAGTGGTACCTCCAGCAGTTCTTTTATTATTCAGGATGGTTCTAGCTATCCTGGGTTTATGTGTTTCAATATGAAGCTGAAAATTGTCCTTTCAAGATCTGTTAAGAATTGTGGTATAATTTTGATGTGGATTGCATTCAATCTGTATATTACTTTTGATAGGTTGATCATTTTTACTATCTAGCTTTGCTTAGTTCTCTATTTGGTTGTCTTTTGATTTTTTTCATAAATCTAATGGTTTTTATTTCTGTTTAGTGTGTATTGTCACCTTGCTTTGTTTTCCCACACTGTCTACCTTCCCCTGGAGATAGACACCTAGTATTTTATTATAGATTTATAGAGACACGGGCAAGCTCTAGGTGCATCTAATCTACATTTTTCCCTCTGTGCAATTTTGTTATTAGTCCATAGGCACATTAATATTTGAAATGTTTAGTGAAGCAAATGATAATTTCATGGTTTAAATTTTACTTATGACAATATCTGACTTGATTGCAAGGTCATGCATTTAGATTAATGTAATTACATGTTAAATTTTACATTTAGTGCTTTGCTAACTGTTTTCTTTTTGTCCTTTCTACTCTGATATTATTTACCTCTTCACAGATTCACGTGATATGTTGTTCTATATGTTTAATAATCACATTTATTTCTATTTTTAGATTATTGATATGTTTCAGTTGTGTTTGTTAACAGCTGACATAGCTTTCAGAGTTTGCATGCAGATGAAATATAGATCTGGATTTCAGGAAACTTCGCTGTGCTGTTTCTATTTTCCCTGCATTTTTGTACTACTGAGTTTATACATGCTGCCTTTTACCAAAGACACATATTTAACATGTTTAGCACCCTTCATTTCTCTCTCTAGATACAAATTGCTACACAGCTTCATATTCTAACTCTCTAAGGACCCTCTCACCATTCCTTAGATCATAGTCTGCTAACAATGGGTTCTCTCAGTGTATTTGCTGAAATTTTAAGCAATCATGTCTTGATTACTTTGATTTTGAAACATGTTAGTACACCACAGGAAATTCTAGTCATGTGCATATAGATATATAGATGCATAAGAATATATGAATATTTAAACAAATATATGCATGTATATTTAAGGTGCTGTTTCATTTTCTACCATCTCACATAATTTTATGAGCAGATTTCGCTACCCTAAGTTTATTCTTCTCTGTATAACCTACTAGTTTGTACTCTTTCTACTTATAAGAATATATGGTATTCATTCCTTACATCTTCAGTTCCTTTACTCAGTTCATTGTCCTATCTAAATGTTTCTTCTTCCTGCCTCCTTTCCATTTCTGGTTCCTGTTGTCAATAATACCTGATACTTGAATCATAGAGGTAAAGGAAGCTAGAATCACATGCTTTGCTCTCTCTCTTTCCTTTTGTTTCTTATATTTTGGATAGTTTATTTTGCTATGTATTAAGGCTAATTGATTTGTTTCACTGCACAGAACTCACTCATCATCACTTGTTTTGGATGCTTTTTTTTTCCTCCCCAGACTTTCTCCTTGAGTATCACTTATATCCTCTTCACCATGGTCATATTTCTTTCTCTTTTGGGGAGCACAGTCAGCATTGTATAGCAGATATCATAATGGCCATATCTTCTCATCCAATCATTTATTTCAGTTCTTGAGGTCCTGCTGTACACTATTTTCATACCTCATTTACTTATATGCTTGGAGATTCTTTTCTTTTCATGTGGTGATATATTGTGTACCCTAATAAAATTTGCCTGAAGATCAGAGAGAGACAAAGGAACAAGCCACCTCTTACCTCCAGGACTCCTCAGCCTGAAAAGCCCTCTAGCTGAAAGGGACACTTTTGCCGAAAAGCCTTTAGTTCCTGTCTCCTCCCACCTTATGTACNTTTCTCTGCCCAGCCATCACTTCCTGGAAATAAAGGCCTATGTGCTTCCCAAGCTAAAGCATGAGATCTCAAGTGCTAGGATTCAAGATGTGTGCCACCACTGCCTGGCTCTGTTTCTCTCCTAGACTGAGTCAATCTCATGTAGTTCAGGGTGACTTTGAACTCACAGAGATCCAGACAGATCTCTGCTTCCCAAGTGCTAGGATTAAAGGTGTGTGCCACCACTGCCTGGCCTCTATGTTTAATCGAGTGGCTTGTTCTGTTCTCTGATCTTCAGGGAAATTTTATTAGGGTACACAATATTTCACCACATTTTCATTTTCTTTTTACTTATTCTGTGTGTCTTTTACATCATGTATCTTTATCTCATTAATTTATCTGTCCCTTGCATCCATCCTCTACCCCTGAAACACCCCCCAAAAAATTAAAAGAAAAAGGGAAAAAAGGGGGGATTAAAAATCTCGTCATGGAAGCTGCAGTGTGACACAGTGACTCATGCAGTAAATCCCTCTGTCCATATATCTTTACTTCCAAGTGCTCATTGCAAAGAGTCATTGGTCTGGTTCAAGGCCTCTGGTTTCTGCTACACTATTGATGCTGGACTCTCACTAGGATTCTTCTTGTATATTCTGATGTTGCCCTGTGTACTAGAGATCCTGTAGCTTTGGGTCTGAGAGGCGAATCTGTTCACATGCTCCAGCAGTTGATGGATGGAGTGGATGTTGTGGTGGGCCAAGTCATAACCCTGATTCTGGCCTNGACAGCTGCAGGGTTAGTCTGCCAGCCAGTTTTCCCCCTGTCCTCAACACCACGGTGAGCTCTCCAGCATTGTCCCTGCCTAGTTCACTTCTTACAGCAATGAGCAAGGGGTGGGGCCAGTTCTCCTACTTCATGCCCTCAGGGGCAGCTCTCTCACAGCTACACAATCAGTGCCAGCTCTATTGTGTTGCCCTGGTGAGGTACAAGGACCACTCTACGGAGTGCTGCAGCTGGTGAAGGGCAGGGACAGCCCTCTGTCCCTCCTGACCGCCAGGCCAGCTCCTGCACCTGTCTCAGGTGTTGATGGGCAGAAGGTGGGGAAAGGGCATCTCTCTTCTGCCCATGCTGCCACATGTCAGATGAGTAATGGGAACAGCTCTCCCTTGCTCATAACATCCGGACTGGGTCATCATCTCCTGTGATCACCCGGCAGCTCGGCTGTGTTGCCTAAGCAAGGGGCAGGGTCATTTCCTGAGTGTTGAAGATGGCAAGGGGGAGGGTCAGATCTTTTATCGGTTGCAGGCAGTCAGTAAGGGACAAGGGTAAGGGGGGACATCTCTCACCTTCTCACACCACCACATGACAGACCAGTAGTGGAGACAGCTCTCCCATGCTTATAATTTGGGGGCTGGCTCACCCACACCTCGGCCCAAGTAAGGTGCAGGACCTGCTCACTTGGAGATTCTTATTGGGTGCTGGGATTATAATTTTTGTATTACTGTTCATGTGTTATTTCTCCATTCCTTTAAGAATNGCATGTTATCTTGATATAGGGGACAGTTGTTTTTTTGTAATTACTTTGAATCTTTCAAGATTTTCAGATTAGGTTAAGGAGAGTATTCTAAAGCTAAGACATCAAGCACTAGGCAATACATTTCTGAGAATTTTACATAAATGGCTTATTGATTATTCTGTCTTTCTATTCTACCTAATAGAAATGTGTGTTCTTCCCAACTCTCATGATGAGCACTAGTTTTCTTTTGTTTACTCCAAATAAGCAGCTCTTCCCTCTAATTTAGGTATCTTCATTTCATCTGTTAGGTCAGTGAGGAGGATCCCCTATAGTTCTGTAGAGAGCTGCTTCTCTGTCTGTCTGTCTGTCTGTCTGTCTGTCTCTCTTTCTCTCTCTGTCTTCATATTCTTTCAAATTCAAATTCTAGTTGCCCTGGCCTCCCTCAATTTTGATCTCTGTTTCCTCTACTCAGAAAAACCACCCAGTTTTGTTTGTCTTCTTTCTCTGTCCTGTAATCTGAAAACTGCCTGCAGATTGTGTGTTCCTGCAAAGGCAGGATTGGTTTGTTTGTTCTCTTCTTTGTGATTGCAGTCCTAGGCTGCCTTTTTTCTGAGTCTGAAATATTTGCTTTAGATTTNTCCTATTATTAGTGTGTTTTCAGCAGAAAGGCATATTCCTGTCTTGTGTTTTACTCTGCCTCAACAGGCTTATTTCTGAAGGTTATTGAACTAGTTTGGGTAGAATAACTACTGAAAATAAATTAATAAGTTTCAACTGCTTCTATAATAAAAATTGATTTCTTGTTCATATTACAATGTAAATCAAGGATGTTGGGTTGTGGGTTCTCCAGGTAAGCTCGGCGCAGCAAACTCAGTACCCGAGTTCCTTGTCTTTCTGAGCCANCATGCCCTAAGTTTTCCAAGTTTTCCTTGGAGCTTCCTATATTCAGTTGGAATGATGGTGAAAGTAGAAAAGTGGGCCATGTTCATGGGCCGTGCTTATAAATGCCTGATCCACTGCCACACTCCTTTAACCTGACTTCAGTCATCTTTACTGACCAGGTTTCAAGAGAAGCCAGGAAATGAAGCTTAGCTCTGTGTCTAGATTATTTCTGTCGAACAGACATAAAAATGGAGCCAGACATGCAGTTGTAAATTTTCTGGTAGCCACATTATGTTGTAAAGTAAAATATACAATTGCTTTAATAATGGCTCTTAATGGATGAGCATATTCAAAATTTTAAACATTTCAATGTATATTTAACAAAAATTTATAATATCTTTTGCAATCATTTTCACAACAAATCTTTAAAATCTGCTGTTTACATTATAGACATAAATCACACTTTAGTTGAGATGATAAATTTTAGTTAAAATAATAATTGCTTTTCACCTTCCATAAAGTTTGTGGTAAAATGCATGTTTGTGTACATTTATCATAGTCAATTTGAATATCTTTCTTTTAAAAACAGTTAATTAGATGATAGACGATAGATAGATATAGATAGATGATAGCCTTCATTAATCTTTAATATAGCTGTGATCAGTAACAAAATGTTACTCTCAACAGTTACAAAATGTTTTCTTGACATTTTTATTATCTTAATTAATTACACAAATAATGGGTTCTACTGTGATATTTTCATACATGTACATAATGGACTTTCATCATATTCACTGATAATATTGAATTAATCAATGCTTGGAAGACACAGCTCATTGACTAGAGTCAGGATGCCAACTGTATTTGAATAATTCAGTGGCTAAGAATGACTTTCCACATTCACAAGTATCAAAAATATATCAAAATAATATTTTATGAGACATGGACATTATAAGAAATTTGAATTTAATTGTTAATTAAAATGTTTTCTTGGAACCACCTGTATTCACTTATTTACACATTGTTTATGGCTAGTTCCAAGCTACTGTGAAACTTGAGGAGGTGTAAGATAATATATGGCCCTCAAACAACCAACTATCTATATTACTATTTTATCTATATTATTATATTACTATATAGTAATATAGATAAAATATATATAGTAATATAGTAATATAGTAATATAATATATATAGTAATATAGTTATATAGTATATACATAGTATATATACTATATATCTATATTACTATATAATATAGTATATATATAGTAATATATATAGTCATATAGTATATATATACTATATACTATATATCTATATTACTATATAAACTATTACCAAGAAACAGAAACAGAAAATTATTGGAGATAGGTAAATACTTTGATATCTCCTGTTTTAATCATAAAATGCACCATTGCTCTAGGAATCCTTAGGGAATATAATTTGGAGATTATTTGCCAGGACCTCAAATCACTTAGCACAGACTGAACATTGACATATGTGATTCAGAGATATATTAAGTAAAAGAATTATCTCTATCTGTTGGAAATTGATTAAAAATAAATTGCAATAAAACACCAAATACTGAAAAACTGACAGGTAGATTACTACATCATACTAAAGTCATAAACATGAAATGCCTGTGTCATATGAGAAGTTGCTCAGTCCTGGCAGCTACAGTGACACTGCTGTACCCAGTGAGGTTATGGTTATCTGCAATCCTCACAGTGACTGGTGTCTTTCTTGATTTCATTTACATGTCTTTCTCTATCCCAAGTATCTTNATCNGAGCCCTCTGTTGTCACATCNGCAATCCCCACTTACTCACCCCACATGAATTCTCTGAGTTCGCCTAAGTCTAGCTAGTCCATGTGGCTATTCAAACGCACTGAAAACAAAACAAACAATATCTATGCTTCACCGTTCTTTCTCTCTGTCAGCCACCTGGCCCTCCCCTGTGTTCTACCTGATTTCTTGAGTATTTGGTGTTGCTTACAGTATGGCTCACAAAATCCACATGCACCGTTCACTCAGTAGAGCCGCGGCCCAAGAACAGCACCCTCTCTTTAAAATGCCNCAGAACCCACTCCTAAAGTGTGAATGTAGCAAAAAAAGAGGAAAGGGGAAGTTGACACAGATGCCAGAGTTCTTTCTACGGTGCTTCAAGGAGCAAAATGTAAAGTGAAAATGCTCAGAATCTAGAAATGGCCACTGGAATCTCGGTGCATTTTCACCCCATCTGTTTTCTCAGTGTTATATGCTGGGCTTGGAACCTGAAAACATGTTTTCCCAGCTTCTTGGCTATTTGAGTTAGGGTTCGGGTCTGCTTGTAAGAGACGCTTTTGAGAAATGTAGAACATGAAGAGAAGGAAGCCCACACAGCCATTCCCTTATAGCAGAAGTTGGCAGAAATGTGGGTGGGAGCAGAGGGGAAGTTCTCAACAGGTTCTGAGCAAACTTTTTCCAATCACCTGCCTTGCTGCTGACAGCAAGAGGCATTATTGGCAGTGTCTACACTCAATTACTTTACCTCCTCATTTCCTGGAAGTTAATAGGTTCTTACGGACTCTTTGCTCCCAGAGCAGTTTCAATTGTTTTTTAAGTGCCTATTCCTGTTTTAAATTTCTTCCTGTTTAAAAGAAAAAAATCTTAGAGTGATTTCTTTTTTTCTGTCTGAGACTTGACTGGTCCATTTCACCAGCATCAATTTTCTGGATGACTGGGACTGTGTGGGGAATAAATGTAAATTCATGATGCTCACTTACTTACTCTTCATTTTAGTAATTAGATACGGGAAATTAAGAGATCCCAAGATCCAATCTAAGCGGGGCATGGTATGTTTTCAAGACACACAACATCAAGATGGGGAAAAATGAATCCAAATCATGGTGATGTATATTGAAATAAATTGAGTCTATTAGAGAAGAAAGTGTAAGTGTGCAAGAGAGATAGTATTTGGTCTTTTTTTTTTCTCAGCTTATGTACTCTTCTAGAAACCTGACTTGTCCAGAACTTGTCCTTGATATTCATTAACTTGAACTACATGGAATTCATTTAAGTCCTTAGGTAGAGTTATGATACAATAGTGGATATTTACGTGAGCCTGCATCTGTGTTTGTATTTTTTCATGTTTGGGGAGGGAGAAAGAAGGAGAAAGATGGAGAGGGAGGGGAGAAGTTTACCCCATCACAACTATTTGGAAATTCCCCCAAACTTCACATTTTGCACATGTCTCCAATGCAACTGTGATGAGAGATGGAGACTAACAAGAGATGACGTGGACCTGCCTACATGAATCAATCAATGTCATTTTCCTGGTGATGCTTAGCAATCACAAGATAATTGTGCAAAGCAGTTCTGGTCCCTCCTGTTCTTTACCGGCTCTAGTTCTCTCACTTTCTACCATAGACGACAGTAGGAAGGCAATTTGCCTAATGTTTGCAACTTACTGGATTCCCTGGTGTCCAGAATTATAAGAAACAAGTTAGCCTTCTTTATGAATTACTCAACCTCTGGTATTTTGATGAGCAGAAAATGAACCAAGACACACAGATTTTATAGGGATCATCTAGATTCCCATGAGTACAATATTTATATCTCATGGCTAATATTTCTCAAAGAAATTTTGCTGAGGTTTGACAGTGGATCCCTTT
>LZPO01027782.1:58870-77150 GCA_001675575.1 Neotoma lepida | reverse complement strand
GAGTAATCTTCAATGCTGGCCCTCAGGGGATAAGCTAAGTAACCTAATAGGTGTTTTCCATCTTTGAATTCTATGACTGGAATAGTAATGAAGGCTTTAGTTTGGAATTGGGATGCTGCAGACAACTTAGGAGGTCTAGAGAAAAAAAATATATGCTTTTATATTACCTACCCACACCCTGTCTGGATTAAACTAGTACTGACTGATTTCTATTTTCCTAAGTGCTCACTCACCATAACAGCATTTTTACACACTACAAAATCATCATGCACACATGCATACAATTATGGCTGGAGATACATGAGCATTTGTGGATNGATAGATTGTTCATTCCTGATGCATTGGTTCCCTGATTCACATTCAACACATGGAGAATGAAAGCAGCTTTCTTTTAGAAGAGAAAAAAACAGTTGGCTGCTGTAGAGTAGAATTTATGGGTCAGATCTTAATTCCTGAAATATGTCAGCAAATAAGTCTTATACTTACAATGTTTATCTAAAACGATGTATGTTTTGGGGGGGAAAGGTGGTAGGCATATGGAAAAAAAAGATTTAACTTCCCTGTGAGTTCATTATCAGCAGCATTTGGCCTCCATATTAAAGTTACAGTGAGTATGTCTTGAAAGTTAAAAATATCCTCACATTGGTCACATTCATTTGCTAAGGTGGTAATGAGTTTGAATTATATGTGAAAACATTGAAACTTCTAACCACGAATGCTCTTGCAAAGGTTCGTAAGAGCCAAATATCTCCACAGACGGTCTAGAAAACTGATCAGTTAAATCAGAGTTAAATAATATGTGGGTCAAATTCCACAATCTGAAATTCAATAAAAATGTAGGTTTTGTTATGCTACCTCTTCAATAATATTCATGTGAGTAGATGAACATAATAATAACTGAGTAGACCTTATAATCTGAAATGAATACATCATTACCTGAGGCTTTTTCATCTTTTGCAAACTGATAGTTGTTGAAATGGAATCTGACCCACATAAACAAATTCATCTTTATGAATGTAAACCTGACACAGCAGGAACCCTTCGACAAACCACACCACATGCTCTTTCCACTACTGAACACTTTCAAGGATACACACTAAGTACACGTAAAAGTTATTTCTATTGAAGAGGGCATTAAATCCTAACATATGAACCTCCAAATGCAGTAAATTGTTATCAACCACTAACACAAACTGTTACATTTAATGGCGCTCATTGTGAAATGTACAGATANGTGGAAACATACCTATTTCAGCATTTTCTTCCCTCAGGAATGTTTGGAAGATAATTACTGCATACACAGCATTTGCACTTTTCCCCCCATTGTTTACTAGTGACATTAAAAATATCTTCCTTGCATAAAGTCTCCTACCTCAGATTTTCCCTCAAGTGAAGACACTTGAGTTTATGAAGGGGACTTAAGAGCTCTTGCTCCATGGAGACCAGACTTATGCAGTCTAGTACCAGAGCATCCTTCTTAGTGGGCTCCAGCCAGACATTGTGTTTAGAGTCTGTGCAACCTTCATTCATTCATACATTCTTTTTTCAGCTAATAGTTATTCATGGTGCCAGCCCCTGTTCTGAGTGTTTCATGTGGGAAAAGGCAGAACAGCAGTCACGTAGGGAGTGGAGAAGAAACCCTCCATTTTTGAAACAAGGTTCTGATTATACAGTACTTCCTTTGTTAACAGTAATTGCTTGTTACCTTACAACATTATCCTTTAATTAGAAATGCCAATACAGGAAAATGTTAACTAGGCCTCCCACCTATTATCAAATATTAGATATGTCAAAATCACAAGCAGGTGTAGAAAAGCACACTGATAATGATAATAATGTAATAATAACAACATCTGCCACTTATTGCTTGGAGTGTGCCTGACACCATGACAAACACTTTAGATTCAACTGCAAGATGCTGCATTCTCTTACTGCAGGAATCGTATATAATATATGGCTTTTTCAAGGCTACTGCTCAGTATCACATAAATGGTAAATATTAAAAATACTTCTGTCAGAAATATGAATAGATGAATAAATGAATGGTATCTTGCTGAATGCCCAAGATCTAAGAAATATTACTTCTCATAACAGATGGAGTGAACTTGAAAACAGAGAAGTGAAGAATTTACCATAAAACTAAGATTAAAATCGAGTTTTGAATGACCTCAAGGTCTTCGGGTATGACGGTACTCTGACCCACATAAACAAGTTCATCTTTATGAATGTAAATCTGATACGGCAGGAACCCTTTGAAGTACCATGACACATGCTCTTTCCAGGGGACAAAGTCCCCTGGCATCTTGGGTCCTAAATCTCACTTTCTTCAAACACTCTCCTCTTTTCTTTCTCCTTGGGACATATTCCTACTGTGTAGCACTGGTTGGCCTGAAATTTATTATGTAGAGCAGGCTGGTCTCAAACTTACAAAACCCCACCTGCCTCTGCCTCCCAAGTGCTGGCATTAAAGGCAGGCACCACGACACCCAACTCATATTCTTTTATTTTTTATTGAGACAGAGTGTCTCTATTATATAACCCTGGCTGTCCTGGAACTCGTTATGTAGATCAGACCAGCCTCGAACTCACAGAGATCCATCAGCCTCTGCCNCCTGAGTGTTAAGATTAAAGGTATGTGCCACTGTGTCTGATTCCATATTCTTTTTTCTAAGTTTTTTATTACACTTCTTTGGGGGTGAGGGGCACAAATGCACCCCTCCTGCAAGTTGATTCTTTCCTGTCACCCTGTAGGCCCTGGTCATCANTCTNGNTAGCAAGTGACTTTACCATGTGAGCTATCTCANTGGCCTACATATTCTTAATTGAAACAATCCTCTCATTCTATCATTCTCTTTCNTCTGATAAAGTTTTTGATTTCTGTNTTGTGTGTGTAAGCACAGGTGTGTGCACAATCATGGGTAGGTTCACCAATGTTATTTTCTAAGACGGGTGCTCTCAGTGAACCTAGAGCTTGCTGATCCAACTAAACTAGCTAGCTGACAAGCTGTAGGAATCCTCTCATCTCTGCAGACCCCNTGATAAGATTAAAGGTGTGTGGCCCCGCTCCTGAACTTTTACTTGGGTACTAGGGATCCAAGCTCAGGTCCTCACGTTCACTGACTAAGTCATCTCCTCAGCCCTCATCTGATAAATAGTTTTGATTACCTACTCTCTTTGTGTTTTTCATACTATTCCTATGAACACTCGGTGTTCATTCTGAACTCATAGAAATAACTTTTGAAATAAATGTATCCTAAAACAACCCTNGCTCCACCCCAAAGAGCCAGCGGTTTTCTTAGCAGGAGAAAGCAAGCGTGGGACACATTTAGAGTATGAGGGGTTCAAATTGTCTTCTTGACATTGAAACCTGGTGTGGGAAAATGTAGGCAGTCTTTGTGACCCTGATAGCTTAACTGCAGTGAGCCTCAATTCTTCAAACACAAAATTAGAANGATGGGAAGAAATGATTTTTTTTTTATTCTGCAAAGCTTTTAGAACAGTATGGCAGACAAGAGGCTCAACTGGTTGCCAATTTCTTCAGAAAACCTGTTAAAACAATTTGTGAAATAAGAAGCCGTGAATTTGAAGAAGGGGTGGGGAAGGATATCTTGGAGGACTTAGAGGGAGGAAGAGGAAGGAAGAAATGTTGGAATTATAGTCTCAAAAATAATTTTTAAAGGATGTGGAAACNTGAAACAACAAAAGCTGGTCTGCATGGTTATGCCATCCCTGGAGAAGGGCACCGAAGAGGGAGGCAGGGGCATCACTCTGGGGGACCCTAGAAAGACACCTACTACTGGTCCAGGCTTCCACAAGTTAAAGCCATACTCTCCTCCTGGGGAGGTGCTCAGACCAATGGCCTCTCAGATGGACAGTGAAAGGGAGAATTATATCTTGAGTCTGGGCCTGAGTTTTACTCTCTGTGGAAAGCTAAATTCAACTCACATGAAGGAAGTCTCAAGAGTAGAAACTGGTAGAGAGAGTCTAAGGTTTGGATTCCGTAATCTCTGAGGTTCCACCTAGCAATTGCTTTTTATGATTCTAACCTCTGACCAATTTACAAGAGTCATTTAAGCAGTCTCAGATGTCTCGTAAATCTATGAAAGCAGAGAACCTGGGTGTTGAGAAGAGGGAGAAAAGTGTAACAGCATCGGTTCAGTGTAATGCTTGCTCCCCGTTGCTCATGCCCCAGGAAGATATCAATCTGTGCTTGGCAACTACTCCTGAACAAATATGAGTGCAGCCTCAGATGGAATATTCTAAAAGCAGACAAGAAAACGAACATCAGTTTTCATGTTGAAGGGACTAGATAGATGGCTCAGCAGTTAAGAGCACTCACTCCTCTTGCAGAGGGCCCCAGTTTGGTTCTTAACACCCATAGCAGAAAGCTCACAGNGGCTTGTTGGATCTCTAGGGGATCCAACGCCCTCTTCTGGCCTGTAGAGGCATCTGCACACATGTGCACATACACTCACATAGACACACATACATGTAAGTAAAATTAAAAACAAACATTTCACCTTAAAAAGAAAAGCTTTTTCTCTCTTAGCAAAGACCACAAATAATCACTGAGTACCTGATTCTTGCCTTTTCTTAGAGAGAGATTCAGAAAGGAACAAGCAAACCTTTCTAGTAGCAAAGATCTTCTAATTAAGTGAGGAAGATAACAGCCAATGTGGCAGAGTAAATTGATCTGTAAACAGAGGCACAAATAACACGTAATGGAAAAGACCAAAAATGCTCAGCAAAGACTCTAAAAGAAAGTTCCATAGGGAAGGTGTTTTAAGTTTAACTTTGAAAAAACAATTGTGCTTTAAAAATATGCAGGGTATCTAATAAGGGAGAAAAACAACCTTCCTAATTAAAAGAAAAAATTAAACAAAGGCCATAGGCAAACAATTTTTTAAAAACATAATATATTCACCTTGCTACTGTTCAAAAACATTCAAATTTAAAAAGTAAACTACAGGTCAGGCAGTGGTGGTATATGCTTTTAATCTCAACCCACTGAGGCAGAGGCAGGCAGATCTCTGTGAGTTCAAGGCCAGCCTGGTCTAGGTCTACAGAGTGAGTTCCAAGATAGCCAGGACTGTTATACAGAAAAAAACCTGCAGNAAAAAAAAAGTAAACTACAATTTATTTTTTAATCTGTCAGATTTGGAGATTTTTTTTTTAAAGGACAATACCCAGTATTGATACAAATTAGAATTGTGCACAGTTTTTACGAGAAGTCAAGCAATATGTATTTAGCATGTCCTTTAAAAATAGTGCTACAATTTTACCCAAGAAATCCAAATCTGATATTNAATTCTAAGGGNAAAAAACTCAGAGACCTCTATAAAGAGATAGATGAAGGAATTATTTATAAAGATAAAATATTATAAATTATTTAAATATTTAATGATATCATCACAGTAATATATACAGGAAACATATATAAAAATGTGTGTAGTAGAATATTCATATTTATTTATTTTGAGGTTTTTTTGAGATCCCATCTAGCCCTACCTGGCCTTGAACTTACTATGTAGCTGAGTATGGTTTTCAATGCCTCATCCCCATTTCTACCTCCAAGTGCTAATCAACACACCCAACTCCAGTGTTTATATTTTTAAAAATATTTAATAGCATTGTAAAATTTTCATGATATACTAAGTAAGAAATAAGAACTCTGAATATATATGCATGTCTATATATAATATGTACATGTACTGTGAAGCAAAGATGAGAAAGTATATCTAAAGATATCCTGCTTCTGAGTGAAGGGATTATATGATTCTATTTAATCCTTCCTAACTTCTGAAATATCCCAAATTTTTAATCAGAAAAGAATAGCTCTTTTAGAACAGCAGTTCTCAACCTGTAGGTCTCAACCTCTTCGGGGGTCAAACAACCCTTTCACAGGGACCATCTAACAGATATTTACATTACAATTCATAGCATCAGTAAAATTACAATTTTGGAGTAGCAACAAAAATAATTTTAAGGGTAGGACCTGCATTAAAGGGTCACAGCATTAGGGAGGTTGAGAATCACTGTTTTAGAACAATTTTTAAGTCACTTGAACATAGACAAACAGAATTGAAAACATCATTTTAGCACTAAGAGCATTAAGAATAAAGGCAAAATAGACAAGTGGAAAAGGCACGTTCGGAAGCCACAGAGTAGAGCATATAGAGCATCTGTAAAACCGGAAGGAAGCTGGAATTGGATTACTGGTGACCTTCAAGGCCATGCTAATGAATTATTCTTGGGAACAGTGCAACTCTTTATGAAGGGATTATATGATTACCCTGATTTGGAGGAAGATTGTCTATGTGTCAATTTGTGAGATACAGGATTAGTTAACAAGAGAAAACTAGAAGAAATTGCTCATACACTTTGGTTGAGCGGTGCCTTCGGTAATAACTACAGCACATANGTTAGTTGTGCATGCTCACACACAACTAAACATACACATATACTCCCACAAATAACTCAAGCAGCAGTTTCCTGATGGGGTCTCACCTCACTTACAAAATCTATGTGAATGCTTTCTGTTCTGTGTATCATATTCTTTTCTACTTTTAAACTTTTTTTTCTGTTTTTAATGTGGAGCACAACTTCGAACATGACACCACCCAGGCCGGGTCCGTTTCAAGCTAAGTTCTCCCTCCTCTCCCCAGCACTGCTCCTGGTAGTAGCCAAGCTCTAGTAACAGATGAAGTCCAGTAACTCATGGTACCAGGAGCTAACCCTTCCTAGGAAAGAAAAAAGGTAGAATCAAGGTAGAATTTATAAATAATTCTCCACAAGGATCTCCTGTGGAGAAGCATTGAAGAGGCCCTCCTTGCTCCNTTATCTACCCTGCTGCCTTTCTGGAATGCTTCTTGGTCTGTGTAGTCATTGAGATAATACAGACTTCAGCTTTCCCTTCACCTCTGCCAACTTACCCCANGCCCCACAAAGATCAACAGAAAACCAAAACCAGCCCTAGAAAATAGAGGCCAGAAGCAGAAGCTTGGCTAGTTCATACAGGGGCAGCTCTTCTCCTGTGTGTCATCCAACCTAATTCCTAAAACAGGAGCTTAAAACAGGAACTCGGCCCAGTGGAAAAACATAGCACGATGGCAGACTGTTGCTGATAGACTTTCCTTTGGACACATTGACAGGCAGTGGCTGTAGATAGAAATCACGTTTCCATTTCTCCTGGAAGAAAATAATTCAATAATCCTGGTGAAAGATGAACCGGGCATTGCCTAGAACAGTGGCTGGGGTGACAGCAAGTGGAAAATGAGCTAATAAACACACCTGTGATAGAATCAGCTGAATTTGAGCCCAGATGGAGAGGGGAGAGATGAACAGGGGAGAGGGTGAGACAAAGACAGAAAGAGATTTTCACATGAGAGATGGGATTGTAATAGTGAATTCTCATAGCATCAATAGGGGTAGGAAATGTGGGAAGAGAAACACATTTTACAGAGAAATCAGTGGGTTTTGTTTTTATATTGGTCCAGCTCAGAGAAAATTCAAAGCAAAGAGACAAACATATTCCCCTCAAAGCAGTCTCCTCTCTAGAGAGGATCAGAATCTGAAGGTTGGGTGACACAAACAATTAATGAATTCACTGTTAGAAGTTTCTAGATTTGGATTTAATTATGATAATGACTGAGTGTAGCTTAATAGTGGAGTGCTTGCCTTCCACACTTAATTCTCAGCCCCACCACTAATGGGAGGAAATGTCCACCAAGATGTAAACCCTTCCACATGGGACTACAAACACCACCACCAATTACATACCTCACCAAGTTTTCTTTCTTACTTTTTCATTTACTTCCTCATTGGAAACCCCACAACAACTGGGGGACTTTGGGGTCCTTGTTACCAGCTTGCAGATGAAACGCCTCAACTGAGGTATAAAAGGCTGAGGGCTGAAGACATGGCTCAGGAGTTAAGAGCACTTGCTGTCCTTTCCACCTGTAACTCCAGCTCTCGGGGATCCGGTGTCCTCTTCTGGCCTTTGTGAGCACCCATACACTCCCATGCACATCGCTCCTCCTCTACACACAAATAGAATTTAAAATAACTTTTTGAAAGCCTTGTCTAAAATCAAACCAGATTCTAGCACTTTCTATCAATGGTTGTTCTATCTGTAGCGCTGGTAAATCTAATCATGAGAGGGGAAAACAGGACAGCTCCAGCTTGAGGAGGTTCAAATAGAGAGGCATCTCTGAAAGGGATTTGGAACATTCCAGAGGCCAGGAGTCAATGGCATGCCTTGCCAGATTATAAAATATTAAATTGTTGGACAAAATATCAACACCATTTGAAAAGTTTTCCAGAATTTGATGCTACACTGGTATTTTTATAAAATGCCTCCTGAATGAATTCAATCTTACATCCATATTGTCACTGTGAAAAAACATTTTAGCAAAGACGATAGTAAGAAAACCAGTTTTCTGCTTTGAACACTGCTAGGTATTTTCCAGACTTTTAGTCACTGTGTGTGAGTGTTCTGGTATGCATGCTCATATATGTGCATCTGAGGGCCCGAGGCCAGCCTCTGTTCCTCAGGTGCCATCCACCTTGTCTTTGAGGCAGGATCTCTCATTGGCCTTGAGCTCACAGAACAGGCTAAGCTGTCTGGCCAGCAAACCCTCGGAATTCACCTGCCTCAGCTGCCTCCCCTATGCTTGGATTTACAAAGTCCTCGCATGGCTTTTTCAAATGGATTCTGGGAACTGAACTTGGATCTTTGGGTTTGCAAGGCAAGCACTTTACCAACTGAGCCATCTCCCCAGTCTCCACTGGCAGTCATTTCTCAAATGTGCCAGTGGACACAGATCATACATGTCTTAAGAATTAATTACATTTAATTAATAATAGTTTAATCCTTTTTGGCACTATTGAGTCAGGTTCTCTGTGGTAGACCAGCAGTACGGTAGAGAAAGAATCTTGGATCCAGTGAGAGGACTTTCAGTTCTGGCTCCATTACCTCCTAGTTTGGTAACTCTGATTGAACAAGGTTTAGTAGAATTTGTCTCCATCTCGATGTCATCATGAGGCAAATGAAAATAACAATGCCTACCTGATGGGAGGCTTGAAAGATGAATTTATACTAATACTCAGAGCATGAAGCTGGGCCCAGCAAGAAGTCAATGAACAGCAGTTACACTGTGATGGAAGGAAAGGGAAGAGAGGAAAAAGAGAAAACCAGGGTAAGGCAGCCTGGAGAGGCCACTGGAGAAAACTCAGGGTAAGGCAGCCCGGAGAGGCCGCTGGAGAAAACCCAGGGTAAGGCAGCCCGGAGAGGCCACTGGAGAAAACCAGTGTAAGGCAGCCTGGAGAGGCCACTAGAGAAAACCCAGGGTAAGGCAGCCCGGAGAGACCACTGGAGAAAACCAGTGTAAGGCAGCCTGGAGAGGCCACTAGAGAAAACCCAGTGTAAGGCAGCCTGGAGAGGCCACTAGAGAAAACCCAGTGTAAGGCAGCCTGGAGAGGCCACTGGAGAAAACACAGGGTAAGGCAGCCTGGAGAGGCCACTGGAGAAAACCAGTGTAAGGCAGCCTGGAAAGGCCACTGGAGAAAACCCATTCCAGAGCCTTCACACTTTTAATAAAATACGACACACACTTGAAAAATATGTGCTCGGTTCTAACACTCATATTTTTGGTGATCCTGGAAAAGATATCCTGTCATCTTTGGCTCGAATTTTATAAAACACAGGAATAAAAACACTTACCGGTGACCTTTCTAGAAACATACTGAATGTTTGCTTTTCAAAGTTCAGTCATGGTTAGACGTCACCTACATCAAAAGTCGTTCCTGCTCCTGCCTTCAGATAACCCAGGCACACTCACAGGGCCATGCAGAAATGGACCACTTCAAGCCATTCGGGGTGAGTTTCCAGAAAGGATATGTGGCCATCTTTCTAGGGAAGGCATCAAAGTATTTAGACATTCACACTGTTGGAAATAAACAGAAAACTTGTGTTTCAAAGTGTATTTCTTCACACTTCTTCCTCTGCAGAGCTGAAGTTCACTTGTTTCCTACCCCTTAAATAAAAACCCTGTTTAAATGCTGGAGGATTTATGACAGTTCCTCTCTCCCTTTTCCAGGACAAATCACCCTGGTTCCTTTGACTTCTGCAGAGCACTCTGGAATGCCCTGACTCTATTAAAGTGCTTGGCACCCCGTGGACCTTAATAAAATCCTCTGGACAAACTGGCTAATAGATTGACTTTTGTCATAGATCTTGTTTCCCAAACTTCAAAACATGCCTGTAGCTTTCCTGTCCAAGTTCAAATATAGTATAACAACACATCACAAGAGCNGAGAAGCAGGAAGTGCATCTCTGAACCTGGCACCATAGTCCTGAATGGAAAATACCATTTGTTTCCTTGGCAATTTGTCCTTGGNAAATGGAAAAAAATGGGGAGCAAGGGGTTAAGGCTACTGTGAAAGAGCACCCAGTTCTCAGAAGATGGGGTAGGGTGGCATATTCTGTTGAAAGAGTGTCCCTGGGAGCAGGCTAAATGCTACATTCTTCAGCAGGAAGTTGGAGCAGAGGTCTGAAGGTCTAATGGTCTCATGACAAGCCACTTCTCACAAGTTCCTAATCAAGAGTTGTACTGCAGGAAGGAAAGCAAAGGACACCAGCTAATGAGAAAGTCACTAGTGGCATAGAAGCTGCAGGGCAGAAGACCTTTCCAACATGTTAAGAGCCAAAAGAGTACCTTTTAGTGTTTGTTTTGATTATATTTGCCTGTAACCCAGCAACTGGGCCCAGATGCCAGGAGTCCAAAGAGAACACTGCTGATGACCGGTGTAGGAAGAGAGAAGGAAATCGCTTTTGTGTCCTTCCTCAAGAGGTTCTTCACAAGGTGAGTGAAAGAGCCGGGGAGGGCCCTTTGAGACTGTTGCAAACCCTTCATTTTTTGAACAATCGTCAGGGTGATTTATGACACACATGTGCTCATTACTGGCTTCTTCTTCTTCTTCTTTATTTTTGAAGACAGACAGGACACAGTGGGAAATGAGAATCTTGAGCCAGAGTTAAACTGATCTTTTCAAGCAAACAGATGAGTTTTCCAGTCCCCTCCCCTTCATCTTGAGTCCTCCTTCCCTGGACAGTGATTTCTCCTTACCTAAAGTAATGAGTCATGTGCTCAGTGACGCTGTAAATGTTTGCATTTCAAGACTTGCACATTGCTCAGTAAGCTAAGACACCCCTGCTTTAGACATGCTCCTGTCTGTCATGACAAGCTAAAGCAATGTGGTCAACNAGTGAAGCTCATTAAGTTTATGACAAAGTCACATCAAAATGACCTCAGACAGAGAGAGGCTGTGATGTCAACAGACAGCCAGGAAAAGGAAAACACTCTTACAGTCTAACAAGTTCTTAATATTCTTTGCAACTAGGTAGGCTGTTACCCAGTTCAAACTAAGAGCCCCCATTGTTCTTTTTTTTTTAATTTAACTTTATTTTATGTGCATTTATTAGCCATGGGTGTCAAGTCCCCTGGAAGTGGAGTTACAGACAGTTGTAAGCTGTCATGTGGGTGCTGGGAATTGAACCCAGGTCCTCTGGAAGAGCAGTTGGTGCTCTTAACCATTGAGCCATCTCTCCAGCCCCAAGAGCCCCCATTCTTAGGTTAGTTTTTCTTTGTTCATGACCCCTAGAAATAAGCAAGTGTGACGTATGTGAGGGGCATTGGTTTTGTTTGACCACCAGCCCTTGGGCATTTGGAGATAACTAGGGAAAGAGATGGAGATAAATAGGGCCTTGTGTATGGTAGTTAAGTACTGTATCACTGAGCTGTGTCTCCAGCCCTGAAAGTTATAGATATAAATCTTAACTTCTTTGCTAGATGAATCAGCCCAAATTCATATGATGGGTTTTATTTGGTGTGTTAGAAAATAACTGGATGAAAATATTTTGGTACTTCTTTTGTCTAAAGACTCCTAGAGTTCTCATCATGATAATTTAAGTAGAAAAAAAAATGAAGTGAGTTTCATTTGGTTGGTTCACTTGGTAATTGAGGTTTCCTGATTGTTCAAACATTCTCTGTTCATTCGACACTCAAAACCTTTGTGACAATACTTACATAACCAAACATGACCAGGCTGATGACTCAGGTGACATTTTAGAATCCTGCATTGCTGCAAAACCACTTTTCCAAAGTCCATTACAAAACTTCACAATGGTAGCTTGGAATTAGCTGTAAAGGGAATGTTTTTGTCATAGAATGTCCTCAACTCTAGGAGAACCAATTGTATCAGTAGGGGCTTGGACTTTAGTTTTGTGGCTACAGTGCTTGCCTAGCACACAGGAAGGCATTCTCAACTCCCACTAACCAGGTACAATGGTACACACCTGTAATCCCAGAAGTTCAAGGTCAACCTTAGCTACACAGGGAGTTCAAGGCCAGCCTGGGCTACCCAACACTCTATCTTAAAACCAGCCAAGTCACTATATAAATAAAAACCAAACAAACCTCTGCTTCTAAGTCATCGTTCTAGACACAATTATAAATTACTATAAAACTCAAATTCAAATATGGAGCAGAGAATAAGTGAATTGATAAAGTATTAATGCCTCACTCATGCTGACAGTTGCAAAAGTACAGCTCAATTTTAATATAATTTTCTTTGAAAATTATTCTCTAACATTTTTAAAACAACAGGAAAAAAAGTTTTCTCCGATAGGTAAAATTGAGCAAATCAGACTTGGTTGTGTTGTGGTCATTCTTTCCATTCTGTCTGTGACCTTCACAGAGGTTTCAACAGTACCATTTGGGTCAGAACATCTGAAGTGTCCGAACCTCTGTGGTCTATCACAGCCACTAGTGAGTGGGCCAGGAAGAATTTGTCATTTCTACTGGCAAACTCATAGATGCTACTGGCCATGATAACTTTGCAATTCGGTTTTTGTTAGTTTTTTAAGGTTTATTTTTGTTTTTTATTTATGTGTATGTCTGTGTGAGTGTATGCCATATGCATGCAGGTGCCAGTGGAGGCCAGCAAAGGGTGTCAGATCCCCTTCAGTTGGAATTACAGGAGGTTATGATCTAGTGGACTTGGGTCATCTGGAAGAACAGGTTCTTAACCACTGAGCCATCCCTCCAGCCCCAAACCTTGCACTTTGGGTCTGCATAAGCTATACCTTTCTTTATAGTCAGGCACCAAATGCTTAAAAAAATAAATACACTTTAATACAGCTATGCAATAAATATGTAGGATACTTTAAGTGGTGAAATATCTTTGAAAAATGAGTTAAACTCATAGAGTATACTAGATGTGTTTGTGAATGAAGAAATGACATGAATTTTTTAAAGTGAGCAATGCCAAGGATATAAATCAATGGTACAGTGCTTACTAGAGTGAGTAAGGCTTTAGGTTTGATCCTCAGCAAAACAGCAATAATACATGTCGAAATAGCAAAGATCATTTGACAGGCTNGTGCGTTCAAGACCAGCCTGGGCTATATGTTCAAAAAGAATGAAAGGGGGTGGCAAGGAAAGAAAGAAGACAGGAAAGAAGGAAGAACATAGAGTCTGGAGAGGCTGAACCGTTAAGCAATGTTAGATTGCTAAAGTAATTAGATTGTTAATTTTCCTGCTAGGGCATATTGAATAGTTCACTTATGCAAACAAGGTAAAGAATAGTAATAAGTCCTGACATCAACAATTTTCAGAGATTAAATTCAGTGCACATCTAAGACTAGCATAGAATCATTTCATTACCCTAGGATATTCACATAAAAATTAAAATTAATATAACTCATCTTAACTTTCAGTTTTCCTGAACAAGAACTGAAGAAGCTATTACTGTGCTGCTCTGTTCACTTACGGCAGGAAGCCAGGCCTCGGGTCCCACAGGTTCTGAGTTCTAGTCTTTACAGCAACGTTTTCTTCCACAATGTTTCTGGTCAACAGCGTGTTCTNTACTTCTTGAACATGCTTTGATGGAGTGTTTCTATCGATACTGCCCTATCCAGAGACAGTGCCTTCAGCATCTCCTGCCCATTGCTGCTATGTTCTGCCCTTGACACTCCACATTACAGCATCAGCATTTTCCACAGTTCTGTTTGTTTGTACTGCTTTTGTTTTTTATTTTTCAAGATAGGATTTCTCTGTGTAGCTCTGGCTGACCTGGAACTCTGTACACCAGGCTGGCCTCAAACTCAGAGATCTGCCCTGCCTCTGCTTCCTGAATGTTGGGATTAAAGGCATGTGCCACCACTGCCTGGCTCACTTTCCACTCTCTTAAAAAACTTTCTTCACGCCGGGCGNTGGTGGTGCATGCCTTTAATCCCAACACTCGGGAGGCAGAGGCAGGCGGATCTCTGTGAGTTCAAGGCTAGCCTGGGCTACCGAGTGAGTTCCAGGAAAGGCGCTGCCAAAGCTACACAGAGAAACCCTGTCTCGAAAAACCAAAAAAAAAAAAACAAACTTTCTTCACATTTATTCATTTATGTGTGTGTGTGTGTGTGTATGTGTGTGTGTGTGTGTGCACATGGTGTGTGTAGAGATCAGAAGACAACTCGCAGATGTCAGTTCTCTCCTTCCAACATGTGAGGCCTAGGGATTGAACTCCAGTCATCAGCACTGGCAGCAGGCAGCTTTACCCAGTGAGCCACCTCACTGGCCACACTTTCCATTCTTGAACACAGTATGCAAGTTTAAGTTCACCTGGCTGGGCTCCAAATACCTCTCCGCTTTCTCTTCCTCTTGCCCTCCAATCCAGCATCCTGTCTTCAGCCTCTCCAGGGCACCATGCACATTGGCCCCTTGGGTCCGTTCTCATTTGCACACCCACCCTAGTATCTTCACTTAGGGCTTTTTATTCGTTTGTTTTTACTTTTCCAGATCCCACTTGTCTTTCCTAAATAAACCTTTCTTAACCTCTCTGAAGGTGTAATCTCTCAAGACATTTCCTTCAGGCTGCTGCTGGCCTACCTTTGTGGGAATTACAATTTTATAGTAAGTTCCTTCTTGCAGATGCTCTTAAGGAGCCAGACATAGCTTCTGCTGGTGTTCAACCNTGGCGACTCTGTCCTCCTTGGCACCTCTCCCAGGAGCAATTGAACAGTTTCCATGTAGACTCACTTGTCTTTCCACTCCCTCATCCTCTTCCACTCCACAACGGTGGACCCCCAGCCCCCAGAAGCTCTTGCCTGGATTTGTGTTCAGCCGTAGCATACTGCCTGGCACAGGACAAGGTCTTAGTAAGCACTGGCAAATCAACCAGTGAACCAGTCTTCTTGTCGATATTCTACACTTTCCTCCACTTGCCCCTTCCATTTCCATATTGTTGATAAAAAACATTCTGGAGGATGACAGAAACCTTTCAGAAGGCTCCATAGGTGGCTATTTACACTAAGATGGAGATGGAGGGTAGGGCCCTCCAAAAACAAATCAACCCCTATTTTCACAGGATAGAAACACTAAGATTATCATTGTTCAGAGTTGATTTGCATGTAACATACACTGAGTCTTTATTCTAACAATGAAATATTTGATAAATCAAAGAATCAATGCAGTTCTGTTAGACAGATAATAATAAAACACTTCTGAAGCACCAAAATAATTAAATATTGTCAAATAGGGGGAGGGGAGTCATTGATGAATTTGGAGAGATTTACAAATGAAATGACATGGTCAGAATCATTGCAGGGAAAAGATTGCAACTACGATGTACAGTTGAGCAATTGAGCACAAAGTGCATTGTACTTGAGACTGAAGGAGATGTTCGCAAAGCTGAAATCAGTCTTCTACTCAACAGATGTCAAAGAAATGTCAGTCCTCATTACTTTAGTAAACATGGAAAAAAAGCTTGATATCAGCTTCAAAGAATTAAAAAGGAACATCCATGTGTCTGTAAACTTTAAATAAATACTTTATAATTAGCTAAATAATTTGTCTTAGAAATAAAATAATTGCTAATTGAGATGAGTGAAAAAATATATAGCAATGAGCACGTGTTGATTTGGGTAGAGAAGATGAAAGGGTAGGACTTCATGTCTTAGGCTATTTGTGCAAATACAAAATTGGTATCTAGTTGTCCTTTCTTTTTCTCTTGATATTCTAATGTAGAATGGAAAGGTGCTTTTATTGTCTTTTCTGCTCCTAAATCCAAATCCTATTAGAATACAATGTACTGAGAGCAAAGCAGAATACTCAAGTAAAATGTTATCAAGATTGGAATAAAGAATAGAAGGTAAATATAAAGTTGNTCTAAACAAATATGTACAAATATGTGTGTGTTATTAAACTTACTAAAAAAGAAAATGTTTAAACATGAGCATTCTGGTAGATATGCACTAATAAAATTTGAACTGATAGGCAACTTTGAAAGACCAAAAATTATAATGAAAGACAGGCTGGAGAGATGACTCCCTCCCACTCCCAACTCCCAACTCATTGGTTAAGAGCACTAGCTGCTCTTTCCGAGAGTCTGAGTTTGGTAGCAAGCACCCACATCAGGTAGCTCCCAGCAGCATGTAACTCCAGCTTCAAGGGATCCTATGCCCTCTTCTGGTCTCTGTGGGTGCTTGCACTTGCATGCATATACTCACACACAGACACACATGCATACACATAATTAAAAATAAAATTTTAATTTTTAAAATTATAACAAAAGAGTAAGTCTTTTTCTGANACAACTTATAACATTTCTTACTTTTTTTGTAGTCAACTAAGATGTTGTTCTTGAGAAAGAGACAGATTAAAGATCTTGCAGGCCAAAATCCCTTGATTTAGAATTAGTTCATTACATCATTCATAGTATATTTGTTGGATGCTTGATTTGTACCAGAAAGTGTGGTAGGTGTTGGGCATAAACAGAGAATAAATCCAAGTCCCTGATTTCATTGAACTCATGCTTTGGTTGGTGGAGAGAGGGGATATCCAATAGAAAGAAATTATGTCAGGCAGCACTAACAGGGGCTTAATATACCTGTGTGCTTACATGTGAGTATGTATTTGTGTGGGAAGCTGGTTTGATAGAGGTAAAGGGAAGCATCTTGACATGGTGATATTTGAGCTGAGACCTTCATAAAGAGAGTGTCCCTAAGAATATATGACAGGAGATAATGCCAAGAAGAAGGATGAACAAGTTCAGGAATCCCATAAGACATAGCAGTCCAGTGAGACCACAGCCATCTGAAAAGATGGAGATAGTAGAAGATATAAGCAGAAGCTAAGTAGTAACAAAGTCATAGAAAAATGCTACAGTCTAAGATCATCCAGCATACAGTGGAATTTTTACTGTTGAGGTACCATAGCATATCAGCCACTTCATCTGACTTAATATGTTTTCAACATGATTCTTTATTGATTCTTTGGAAATTTCACATCATGCATCCCAATCCCTCTCGCTTCCCAGTCCCTTCATATCTGCCCCTCACCCCTGCAGAATGCTCCCCAAAGTTAATTAAAAACAAAACAACAACAACAAAAAAAAAATCTCACTCCTCCATCTTTCCAACACCTCTTCATTCATCCTAGGGGCATTGGAAGCTCTGGTGTGTCATGAAGTATACTCCTTTTGTCCAATCAGTCCGACACACAAAATGTTCGTTACAATGAGTCATTGGTCTGATTCAAGGCCTCTAGCCTCTGGCCTCTGGCACACCATCATCACTGGGGCCTCCTTGAAGCTCCTCTTGGATTCCTATTGTTACCCCGAGTCATGAAGATTCTGCAGTTATTGTTCTGCAGGACCAGTCCCTTCACATACTCCAGCAGCATGTGACTTAATATTTTTATGAAGGCCACTTAGAATTAATTGTAAGGGGTCAAGAGTAGAAGTGCAGAGAGGTTAGTCATTAGGTTACTACAACAGATTAGTCAAGAGATGATGGTGCCCAGGCCTAGATTAACCATAGAAAAGTAAAGATTTTCTAGAAGAAAGTATATTTTTACATGTGTGTAGTGTGGGTGGGAATGAGGGTCAGGCTGGGGAAGAGGTAATGATGGACTGAATATTGAAACAGTGAGGAATTAATGATGGCTGAGAGTTAAGAAAACAAAATGAAACTATTCCATACTGTCAGAGAAGATGGGAGTGGAGGGTTGGATGGGTAGGAAATCAAGGATCCAGTGTGGATATGTTCAGTTGATGTCTATTGGGCATCCAAGCAGATGTGTTAAATAGCAATGGAGTTCACAGGAGAGGGTCAGATTGCAGATAAGTGGTTCTCAACCTTCCTAGTGCTGCAACCATTTAACACGCTTCCTCATGTTGTGGTGACCCCCAACCATAAAATTATTTCATTGCTACTTCAGAACTGTAATTT
>LZPO01027782.1:45347-56463 GCA_001675575.1 Neotoma lepida | reverse complement strand
CTCACAGTTAGGTAGGTAGGAAAGGGGATTGGCTCTGGGAAGAACTGGGGAAGAGATGAATATGATCAAAATACATTGTATGAATGCTCAAAGAACAAATAAAATGTTAAGAAGAAGCCAGGCAGTGATGGCACACACCTTTAATCCCAGCACTCGGGAAGCAGAGGCAGGTGGATCTCTGTGAGTTCGAGGCTGGCCAGCCTGGTCTACAGAGTGAGTTCCAGGACAGCCAGAACTGTTACACAGAGAAGCCCTGTCTTGAAAAACACAAACAAACAAAAATGTTAAGAACAAGTAGATATCACATTAGAGAAAATTATTCACACTTTTACCCAATGTACTCCTGCTTTGGTCTCTGCCTGATAACCAACAGGTCTTTATTAGATGATAAACAGATGTTTAGTAAAGTTTCCTTAACCTTTTACATTGTTATATTTTTAATTTTAAAGTTTTAATTAGCATAATAAGTGTTAGTTTTTATTATGACATTTTCAAACAGAATTTGTTTCTGTTGGTTTTCTTCCTCTCTTCTTTCCCCACTTTGCTTGTCCCCTTGCTGTATCCTTCTACCCATCCCATAACTTCCTCTCATTGGCATATGGAACATGTCTCATTGCTCTCTCCTTTCCTCAAAGGCTCTTTTCCCCTCATATATATAAAGCTAGGGTGTACATGCTAGAGAAAACATGTGAAATTTATCTTTCTGAGTCTGAGTCATCTCTCTTAATATAATAATTTCCAGATCCATCCCATCAAATTTCATAATTTCATCTTAGTTTTATATGGCAAAACTGAGCATCTGAAGTCCAGGTCTTCACTTGGGATCTCAGCTAGTCTAGACGACTGTGACTACGACTATCTGTCGTTGCAACAATGGCATCCACAGGGGATTGCTTGGAGCACAGTCGGGTCATCCTGGAAGAGGTCAGATCATGAGAAGAGCACCCACAGAGATCCATTGCACTAGCTATTCTTGGGAAGTGGAGGCAGGAGGATCAGGGGTTCAAGGTCAACCTTGGCTACACACTAAATTTGAGGCCAGCCAGGGCTATAAGAGATCCTGCCTAAAAAAATTAATTAATTAATTAATTAATTAACTAAATTCAATAAAGACAAACAAACAAACAAACAAAAACCCGGTTGGCTTTGGTAATGCAGACATACGATCCCAGCACTTTGGATGTGAAGAGAGAAATCAGCAATTCAAGGTTGTCATCTACTATCTCTATAGTTTAAGGCCAGCCTTGGCTACATGAGACCCTGCCTCAAAAAGCAAATAAATAAGTTGGGTGTGATGGTGTACGCCTGTAACCCCAGCACTGGAGAGGCAGAGAAAGGCAGATTTCTGTGAGTTTGAGGCTAGCCTGGTCTGCATAGCTAGTTCCAGGCACACAAGGCCTGGAGGGAGACCCTGTCTCAAAAACAAAAGTAAAATAAATATATATAGATAAATGCAAAAATGCATAAATACCTAGAAATACCAAAAAAAATCTGTTTTAGTTGATATGAGCACCATGTCACGTCATTAATGATATGTTTGAATTGTTTGGCCCACTCCAAACACACATGTAAAATGCATGTTATACATTCCTGAATGCAAATTCTATGTGCCCTGCTGCTATTTTTTCTACTCATTTGTGTGGATGTGTGTTGTTGAGATTTATTTGAATAATTCTGCTTTGTAATTGAATTTCTTTTTATAATTTTACCTAAGTTCTTAGACAATAACAAAAAAGGGGAGATGACCAGTCTGTAGTAGGACAAGCAGGGAGATAAAGGAGTTTGTGAGCTTTTAGCAGGGAAATGTGATGATTCTCAGATCCAGTGTGGCTTCAGAGAGAATAAACCAGGCCAAATTAACAAGGACAGGAAAATATATTCAAGTTTCGGGAATATGATTTCAGGCTGGCAGGACGACTCAGTGGGTGAAGGTGATTGCTGCCAAACTTGCTGACCTATGTTTGATCCCTGGGACACACACGGTGGAAAGGAAGAACTAACTCATGAAAGTTGTTCTCTGACACACACACACACACACACACACACACACACACACACACCATGGTGTAAATGTGAACATACACGCACACACAAATAAATTTAAAATGTAGTAAAAATGGGTTGTCTTTCTAGAAGGAAAAAGGGACATGTTTCTGTTTCTTACAATACCGTAGGTGGGATGCTAATGTAATAGCTGAGGTCATCCCTTAGTGAACGATGACAGCAAAAGAGTTGATTGATCAACGATAACGAAAGAGGATTGATTAATGAACCTCTTCCAACTCGGAAAGAGGTCATTAGTAACCCAATTCCAAACTCCCTCATTTTCCATCAATCCCTCAAAAGAGAGCACAGAAGCATCAGGCTCTGGGGACTGAGGGTTTCATAAAACTTGAAGAGTTATCTAATAAATTGGAAAACAATATCAAAACTGAAAAGGTTTGACAGTCTGAGGTGATAAACCAAAAGCAATTTTGAATTGTATTTAACAGAGTAATGATAAAAATCTTGATTTTTTAAAAGCTTAAATCCAGCCAGGTTTGGTGACTTCCAAGCAAAAGGATCATCTGAGCCCAGGATTTTGAGACCAAGTTGAACACAAGAGTGAGGCCCCATCACATTTTTCCCCAGTTCTGNGCATCTAGTCAAGGGCTTTGTATAGATTGAGCAAGTATTCTACCACTGAACTGTCTTTATCCCCTGCAAGTCTGTTTTTGTTTTTTTTCTGTTTTGTTTTTAATTCAATTTTATATCTTAAAAATCGCTGGGTACATGCCTATAATCCCAGCACGTGGGATTATAGGAGACAGCAGGAGGCCAGAAGTTCAAGATTAGCCACATAATTGTTCAAGACTCATCAAGACAGCACACAAGAGGCCTGCCTCAAAATCAAATTAAATAAATACATTAATTATTAAATTAATTACATTTAAAAACAGAGCTAAGAAGTTGATTGAGCACTAATAAGATGGATATGTGAAAATTAGGCAGAACTGGATGANAACCAGAGGTACTGACCGCCATGGCCAGATCCTGATGACTCAATGTTGCTTGTGAAGTTACAAGAAAATAAAGCACATGTTACTGGGGAGCTTCTGGAAGCTTTTCTGGTGTACAGAGACCAGAAGCTGGAAATGCTCCTGAAGGGCGACAGATCTGACTGGAGTGATGTGCATTCACGTTCCCCCCAAGATCTTAAAGCNGGGTCACCAAAGTCACCAAAGTCACCAACCTCAGTGCCAGGCAGCACGCCATAAAGAAAATGGATAGACAGGGAGCATGTGTGTTTGATCTGTGCAGAACCACAAAACCTGAAGGGAAGAGAGAATGTTATAAGTAAGACAGGTGCCTTTTGCTGTATTGAGTTTCTATCATTGGAAACTTTCCAGAAATGTAGACAAAGCGTGTACATTGGCTCAGACGGAGAACATGGACCCTGGGATGAAGCTGATCTAGGTTAAAATTACNGTCATTTGAACTAGCTATGTGACATGAGACATTCAATCTCTGTTTCTGTCTATGAACTGTNTGGTAGTAACTAGCTTTTAGCTTTGTGTTACGCTAAACTTGATAAAATATCGCTAGTGAAGTTTCAAGAATAATCATCATAAGTAAATTGTAATTTTCACTCAGGGAGAAACTATTTGAGTCTTCCAAGAATCATGGAAGAAAGTTTTTGTACTAGATGGGAAGTTGAACAAAATATTTTAGTTCATTCTAAATCAAAGACAGTACAAATTTGAGCTGGGTATGGTACCACATACCTGAAATCCCAGCACTTGGGAGGCTGAGGCCAACTACAGCTCTGTAGCAAAAACCTTTCTCNACTAACACAAAACAATTCTCTGATTGTGTGACTTTTCATCATCACGTTTTTTTTCTATGTCTTTAGAATTTTATAAATAGTTCCAGAATTGCATTTATCTCACAAAATAATCCTCAATAAATGGAGCTATCTTTTGTTCAACTTTCTACCTTCACGTGCCGTGCCTTGCACACTGGCTGGCATATGGCAAATAGTGCTGTCTCTATTCACCACATATACAAACTAAATATTTAATTTGTCTGAGAACATAGAACCATATCTGCCATTTTTCAATGAAAATTTCAAATAAAAATGTTTTTTCAAAATTATTTAATCTAACCTTCTTTCTTTTAACTTCTAGAAGGAAAGTAAATTATAAGCCAGTGGTGATTCATAACACCTATAATTCCAGAATCTAGGGACTAAACTATGGAGGTGGAGAATGGCCCTAAATTCAAGGCCAGCTATTCAAGTTCAGGTCAACTTGAGCTACAGTGAGACCCTGTCTCAAAAAAAGATTCTATAGTTTCTTGCCTCTAAAGTTAGCCATTTAAGAAACCCACATTTGTGGGGCACTTAGGAGAAGTCCAGGGTCTTTCACAAATAATAGTCTCACTTAATCTGTTAATACATCTGTGGATTAATATTTCATTTCAATTGTTAAAGAAAATGTGGAAAAGCTAAATAAGGTGGTATATACTTATAATTCCACTACTTGAGAAGTGAAATCAGAATGGTCAGGAGTTCAAGGCCAGCATCAGCTATATAGCAAGTTTGAGACAAGCCTGGGCAGCATGAGACCCTGTCTACAAGCAAACAAATATGTAGCAACACAATCCTAGTTAGTCTTAACAATAAAAATCCAGAGTCAGATATCAAGGGTGAAAGCTGAAAGATCAGAGAAGCAGAGCAGCCAGCCACTAGAGACTTCTTAGTTCTACCAATGCTCAGACCAAATAGGGCATCCTGTGTCTAGGAATCCTCAGACTGAATGGGCATGAGATCATGTCTCCACTCGCCTTATATTCCTGTCTCCACCTCCCTAGTGCTGGAATTAACGGCATGAGCCACCACCTCCCGGCTCTGTCTCTCTTTTAGACTGGTTCAATCTTGTGTAGCCCAGGGCAGCCTTGAACTCCTGATCTTCCCGCTTCCTCCTCCCAAGTGCTGAGATTAAAGGTGTGTGCCACCAATGCCTGGCCTACATGTTAACTAGTAGCTAGCTCTGCCCTCTGATCTCCAGGGAAGCTTTATTTGTCAGAACACAACAAAATATCATACAACACAAACATATGGTAACTTAAAAATACTAAATCCACCTAACTATTGTATGACATGTACAGAAGTAGAACATAGTCTGATTAGCCCCAATGCCAAGTTATCCTTTCAAAAATATTTTTATCCAAGCATGGTGGCACAGTACTTAGAAATTCCAAGAAAGCATGGTGATGTAGCAGGACTCTGCATCAAAGAGCCCTAAAATAATAAATAAACAAGCAAACAAAATACTTTAATTGCAAAAGCAATGTGATACGTACTTATTTTTAAATATTTTGAGCTCTTAGAAATATGTGCACAGGGCTGGCAGAATGGCTCAGCAAGTAAAGGCACTTGCCATATAAGCCTAGAGATTTGAGTTTGATACTTCAAACCCACATAAAGATGGAAGGAGAGAACTAACTCCACAGAAGTGTCCTTCCACCTCTACATGTGCATTGTGGCAAGTGCATACATACACACATACATGCATACATGCATACACACATACATGCATACACACATACATGCATACACACATACATGCATACATGCATACACACATACATGCATACACACATACATGCATACACACATACATGCATACATGCATACACACATAAATATATACAAACATACATGCATGGGGTGCAAGCTTAACAAAGTGACAGCTGTGCATATGTGAGGACCTGGATTTGGATCTCCAGATCACATGTTAAACACNCAGGCATGCTGGGGAAGTGCAGAGGGGAAGATTTCCAGAGCTCACTGTCCAGCTGATCTAGTTGAACTGATGAGTTCTCATTTCAGTGAGGACAGCTTGGAGGAGTTGGCTCTCTCCTTTCTCAAAAAATATGACAGAGAGCAACTGAGGAAGATACTCAGCATTGACCTCTGGTCTCCACACACAAGGACACATGTGTACACACACATGAACACACACACACACGCACGGAATCCATAGACAAAAATATTTAAATCCCTTTATAACAAGTGCCTTGAAACTCAGCCCGCTATATTAATGGGCTCCCATCTTTATATGGCAAGTATGTTGGTCCATGACTGTAGGCTCAGTTCTTGAAACAGAGGCTGAAGTGAAGAATCCCTAGGGTTCATACCCNAGAGACCAGGTTGGGCAATGTGGTGAGATTCCATTTCAAAATAAATTATATAAGCATGGTGACATATACCTGTAATCCCAACAGTTGGGAGATTCAAGTATGAGGATTGCCACGAGTTGAGGCCAGCCTAGGCTACATGGTTCCAATCCAGCCTGGGCTACAGAGTATGGTACCCTATTTTTAGGAAAAAGAAGAGAAGGGGAAAAAAGTAAGAAACTACATATAAAAAGATTCTTTGAGACACTGTTCTATACATTATCATATGGTTAAAATATACAAACGAACAATAGGGGTCTTCTCAATGCTTCAGTGTGTAAAGGTGCTGCCAAGCCTGATGACCTGAGTTCAGTNCCCAGGACCCACATGCTAGAAGGAGAGAACCAAGTCCTAAAAGCTGTCTGTGATGGCCAACAAGCATTCCATGGCATGTACACCCCAACACATCCACACAAATACATAAATAGGCAAGTAAAATTTTAAAAATTAAATATATATGAGCAATATACAGCATAAATGTACAATAAAGTAATATAAAATATAGCATTTAAAAGAAATGTGAGTTTTTCCCATTTGATGACATATCTTGAAATAGAAATGAGTTAGTATTAATGAAAATATAGAAATTATAGTAAGTCTATATGCTCTAAGTTCTAACATATCTCTACTACATTGGACATTTAACCAGCTTAAGTCTTCCTAAAATCAAAAAACATGAACATTGTCTGTTTTGATTTTATACGCGTTTATTATTTCTGTGTGTGCACGCCACATGTGTACTGGTATCCAGAAAGGCCAGAAGAGGGCATCCAATGCCCTGGAGTAGAAGTTATTGACAACTGGGAGCCTCCTAATAGGGATGCTGGCAGGTGAACTCGGGAGCTCTGGAAGAGAAGAAAGTGCTCTTAGCCACAGAGCCATCTGACACCAATGATGGTGTCTTTTTAGTGTGTGTGATGCTAATTTTGTGTGCCCTCCACTACACTGCTTGAGGATCATTTATATTCATTTTAAAAGTACAGACTGCTTTTATCTCATTGAATCATAGGGATTCTTTGCAAGTAAAAGAATAAATTTCCTTTACTATACGTATTACACACAGTTTTCGGAGTCTATCAGTTGTCTTTGAACTTCATTTCCCTGCAGAACTTATTATGTACATTCAGTGGTCAGTCTTTGCAATGTTATGTCATTTTAGATCCTCCTTTCATATCCAAGCCTATAAAAATAGTCTTCTATTAATGTTTTGCTGTGTTTAGAATGTAAATCTGTGTGGCATTTATTTTTGAACTTTGTGTAACTAAGAAAAGCATTTTTTCCTAAGGAAGACAATTTTTTTCCAAAATTAAATATAAAATAATCAATTGTAACTTGAACTTTGTGGGCCACACCTGTAATCTCAGCACATGGGAGGATGAGGCAGGAAGATTTCCATCAGTTTGAAGTCAGTCTGGGCTGCAGAGGGAGACTCTACTCTCCCCAAAACTAAGCGGCTAGAGAGGTAGATGAAGCGGTTGAGTGCTCGCCTAGCATGTGCAAAGCCCACGTCTGTCCACATCACCACTTAAACCATGAAATCTCAGCACTGCGGAGGTAGGGACAGAGATCAAAAGCTTACGGTCATCCTCTGTGTAACAGTGAGTTTGAGGTCAGGATGGACCTCATGAGACCGTGTCTCCAAAACCAACAAAACAACAATCNTTCTGACTGCCTTGAAGTACTGTCTCTGTGGTATACTGATCCTCACAGACCTGAAGTCGGCTTCCGGGTCTTGTGTACTGTAGTGTNTGCCATCTCTGATCTGCTGTCAGTGTTCTGTTGTCCTGTGCTTCCCACACTGTATTTGTCACTATCTCTTTACAATGCTAGGGTCTCAGATGGGCCCATAAGCTGTACCTTTCCTCCTATCCATAAACCTAGGATCAGTTCTCAAGGCAAGAAAGATGCCGATTTGAACAGGACTGTTACAGATTTTTAGGTTATTAATGTACAAAATCAACGCATTATCATATTGGAACTTTCCACAAAGGAAAATGACCTGTCTCAATTTTTGATTTTTCATTTTGTTTCTTTTTTTAAGACAGGATCTCACTGTGTAGCCCTGGCTGTCCTGGAACTCACTATGTAGACCAGGCTGACCTTGAATTTGCAGAGATCCACATGCCTATGCCTCTCGAGTGCTGGGATTAAAGGTGTGCGCCACCACCACCTGGATCCTGTCTCAATTTGTGTGTGTGTGTGTGTGTTTTCTAAAATCTTTCAGGCCATAAATGGTGGAACAAATCTTTAGTCCCACCCAACACTTTGCAGGCAGAGGCAGTTGGATCTTCATAAGTTTGAGGCCAGCCTAGTCTATGTAATGGTTTCCAGGCAAGCCAAGGGCTACAGAATAAGATCTTGTTTCAAAATCAATCAATCAATAAAATTTAAAACTGTCAGTAAAATCCTTTAGTATCATATCTTTTGAATTTCACTCTTTAGATACATTATGCATTTTCTTGATTGGCATGTAAGTGTTTGGATTTTTTATTTCCATGGTATTTGGGTCCATGTCCTGTCTCCACCTTGCTTCACAGAGTGGCACATCCTTGAAGTCACTGGCCAGGTGACCCTCTGACATTCGTCTCTTGCTAACAGAATCCTAATTTTGCTGGGAGCATCAATGTGTCCGTTCCCAAGGGTCTATGCCATTCTGTCAGTCCAAATGCCTGGGCCTTTGTGCTACATAAATTCTTCATGACACACTGGTCACCTAGCTTTATGAAATATAAGAGAAACTCTGGTAAATTTTTGATACAGTGACAAGTCTTTTCTGCTAGCTCCATTCTTTCCTTCTGTTTTCGATGGACATGAGCACCGGTGATGTCTGGTTGTAGACAAAATGTCAACAAGTTATAAGGCTGGGGTAGAAAAACTCAGCCCTGAGGTCCTTGAAGGCATGAGGGAGTCACTGGCCTCAGTGAACTGTCATCCCTGAGATGACCTTTGAAAGAAAAAGGTTGAATCTCATTCNGCTTCTCTAACTGCTATGGAATGCATGCAAACTTAGGAAGATTTGACTCNCAANTGGGAAAACAATTTCACTGACACAGAGTTGTGCATTGATCCTTCTGCCTTAGTTTCCTAAATGCTGGGAGCTGTGCACCACCATGTCCAGATCTAGGTTTAGGGGTATTTTCTTTTTTTATTGTTGAGAGACAGTCTCGAAAACAGTTTTGCTTTTTTTTTTTAATTGCCCAGCCTAATGTTGATTTTACTATGTAACTTAAGGAGGCCTTGAACTTGCCGTCTTCCTTCCTCAGCCTCCAAAGTAGCTAAGATTGCAGGTCTGAAACTCCAGATCTAAGTAAACATTCTCAGTGTTTGCATCTTTTCTTTGCACTGATGTTTTTGAACTCCAACGAATTCTGTTAACGTTTTTTGAGGGCTATTTAATACTTAAAAAAATTTTTTTAGACTTATTCATTTCATTTAGTGGTGCCTTTGGGGGTCAGAAGAAAGACTCTGATCCCCTGGAACTGGAGTTACAGAGGGTTGGAAACCACCATATGGGTGCTGGGAACTGAACCCAGGTCCTCCGCAAGAACAAGTGCTCTTGACCACTGAGCAACCTCTCCAGCTCTGTTTAAGAATTTTTATTTTGCNTTTGCAAATTATGGTACTGGGTACATGATCTACTTTTCTGTTGCTTCGATAAAACACCATGATCAAAGGTAGCTTATCGAAGAGAGAGCTCATCGGGGCTATGGTTTCAGAGGGATGAGAGTCCTGTTGGGTGCAGAGGCAAGGTAGCCAGCAGCAAGCTGGTGTCAGGCACAGGGAGCTGAGAGCTCTTCTCCTCAACTGCAAGCTCTAGAAGTGGGACGAGGTTACAAACTCTCAAAGCCCACTCCAGTAAGGTACTTCCTCCAGCAAGACTAAACTTCCTAAAGCTAGATGCCCCTAAAGCTTCCCAAACAGTGCCAACTGGGAACCAAGAGTTCAAATACCCAGGCCTATGAGGGACAGTTCCAGTTCAAACCACCGCAATGAATCTGAGCTCTATCTTTCTAACCCTTCATTCCTTTATTATCCATTATTCCAGGAATTATTTCAAAGACTGGAAACTCAATGGGATGTTTACTTTTATTAGTAGACTGCAAAAAAAAAAATCCCTTTTATTTATTGTTCTGTGTGTGTGTGTGTGCTTGTACATATATTTATAGATATATATATTTGTGTATATGGTGCTTAGCCTTGCTAACAGAATCTTAATTTTGCTGGGAACAGCAATGCGTACATCCCCAAGGGTCTAAGCCATTCTGTCATGCTTGGCAAGTGATCTCTCACTGAACTACATTCCCACCCTCTAATTTCCCTGACCTTAGTGGAAATTCTTCTAACATTCGTGAATAAGGCTTTTCTTTTAATTTTCTGGTAAGATATAGTAACGATGAAGGAAGTACCCTAGACGGTGCCTCTTCCCTGCTGCGCCCTTGTTACAGAAGCACAAGTGGAAGAGGTTTCTCGCATAGGTAACCTACACAGCTGACAGAAACCCAACACATTCTCAAAAGCTAAGGGCTCTGGAGAGTCCAGCCTACCAGTCCCATGACATTCCCAGGTTGCAATGACACAATATTAGAGCAGGCTGCAAAACAACTCAGCTACTCTGGTCTTCTGCCTTTTTAATGTCACAATTTTCTCCATAACAAACAAAGAAACAAAAAAACCAAAGGAACTTCATTTTAGATATCAGCAGTGAAAAGTAGTGAAGCCAATGAATAAAGAGGCTGAAAAGCCCACCCAGCTGTNGCCACGACAGGCAAAAAGAATAAATGAGGAAGAGAGGGGAAAATAAAATTGAAAAAAGAAGGGGAAAAAAGATTTTATTGAAGTTCCACTGCAGACGATGATTAAAAACCTACGAAACAAAAATATGAGAAGAAAGAAAAAA
>LZPO01027782.1:27242-39190 GCA_001675575.1 Neotoma lepida | reverse complement strand
AGAGGTTAAGAGCACTGACTGTTCTTCCAGAGGTCCTGAGTTCAATTCCCAGCAACCACATGGTGGCTCACAACCATCTGTAATGAAAGCTGGCGCCCTCTTCTGTATATATAATAAATAAATTTTTAAAAAAAGAAGCCAGAAGAGGGCATCAGGTCCCCTGGACCTGGAGTTACAGGCACCTGTAAACAACTTGACTCGGATGCTGGGAATTGAACTCCAGTCCACTGAAAGGGCAGAAAGTGCTCTCAACAGCTGATCCTTTCTGTGTGTCTCTGTCACTCTCCACTCCTGCCCCATGCAGAGGGTCTCACTATGTAGTCCTCGCTGGCCTGGAACTCACAGAGCTCTACCTGCTTCTGTTTCCTGTACTGGGATTAAAGATGTGCACTACCACACCTAGCATAAATGTTCTCATTTTGATTTTGTATGTTTATTTACTTTATGTCTATGAGTATTTTACCTGCATTTATGTATGTGTACCATGTGCATGCCTGGTACCGGTGGAGGTGAATAGAGGGCATCAGATCCCCTGGAACTGGAATTATGTACAGTTAGAGCCACCATGTAGGTGTTAGGAACTAAACCCAGGTCCTCTGCAAGAGCAACCAGTGCTCTTAACCACTGAGCCATCTCTCCACTCCTGGTTATTGATCTTCTTCTTTAAAGAATGATGAATGTTTTTAAATTATGGGTACATAACTGGAGTTTGATTTCCTGGACTAGAGAGCTTGCTCTTGACTCCAAATTTATGGCTCCTAGTTCATCTATACTGCCTCATAATAAACGTGTAAGTACACAGATNGTATTAGTTTACAGTTAAAAAAAGTCCTGTGCCTTTGAGGGGTGGAGGAATTTAGTAAAGGCGAGGCAAGCATTGTGCTGCACAGATATTTCAAAACAAAACAAATAGCCTTTCATGTCCCTTGTCAAACCGCTATGCCATAAAAACCTCGAATAGCAACATTGGTGTTATTGGTGTTATTGTTTAGAGAGGCTCTCGTGGAACCTAGACTGACATAGCTCACCATGAAGCAGAAGCTGGCTTTGAACTGCTGATCTTCATGCCTTTGCCTCCTGAGTGCTGGGATTACAGGCGAGCACTACTATGCCTCTCTCTCTCATGGCTATTCTGTAGGTTATTTAATTCTGTCTTCTGTCATAGATGAGGAAAGCAATGCATGGAGATGTGAAAGCATACATTCAGACTTTGTCAAAGGTTGCCATTTTAACAAAATCAGCAACTAGAAACTGACTAGATAGTCATTGCTAGAGTTTTGTCTTTATTGTAAATGTTCCTAATTATTCTAACTAAAGACTCACTTTAAACCTGTTTTTAGAATGAGCCAACGTTCAGAGTCAACATGCAAAAGAAATCACTTCTTGTGCACTGCAGACACATAAAACCAACCAGGAACTTTTGTAAAGCACTGACTGTTACCAACGTCTTGTTGAGAAACCAAGCTGCAACCTAGCACACAGGAGAGGGTGTGTGCATATTCTATGCTATGGAGAAAGGGCACCTGACAGGAGATCTACAAGGCATCAGCTATGAGCTCTTGGTTTGTGGCAGCAATGGAAAGTCAATTGGATGTTAGCATACCCTGTACTAGATGTATTGAACTCTAAGCCAAAGCAGCTTGGGAAATGTAAGCAATAGAGGCACAAGGATTTTAAAGTACGAGTGTGCCTGTCCACTCGCCTTTCTCCTTAATTCCTTCCTTCCTCCATCTTCCCTGCCCCCTTTTTCTTTTTATTTATTTATTTGACCTGCCTTTACATAGCCCAAGTTGGCCTCAAATTTGCTATGAAGCTAAGGATGACTTTCAACTTTTGATCCTCCTGTCTCTACCTGGAAGTATAAGGATGTATACTAAATCTGGTGTAGACTGTGCAAAGAATCAAACCCAGGGCCTCCCAGAATGTTAAGTAAACATTCTACCATATAAATAACACCTTCACTCTCAAGTGTCTGTGTGTGTGTGGTGATTTGAATGAGAATGGCCTTCCATAGGCTCATACAGTAGTGTTCCCCAGTTGGTGAAACTGTTTGGGAAAGATTAGGAGGTGGCTGTGTTGGTGATGGTATGGCACTGGTTGTGGGTGTTGAGGTTTCAAAAAACTCCTGCCATTCCAGTGTTCTCTCACTATATCCTGTCTGCTGTTTTAAGATGTGAGCATTCAGCTATTCCTACTGCAATGGCTTTGCTCTGCCATCGTGGATTCCAACACATTGAAACTATAAGCCCAATTAAATGCTTTTTTTTTANAAGTTTTCTTGGTCACGGTGTTCTGTCATAGCAATTGAAAAGCAACCACACAGAAGTTGGTACCAGGAAATGGGTTATTGCTGTAACAGACCTGACCATGCTGGTGTTTTGAGGAATGTTGTAGGACTTTGGGACTTTGAACTAGGAAAGTAGTTGAACACTACAAGCAGAGTTTAATGAGTAATCATAGTAGGATACTGGAGACAGTAGTGCTGAGAGCTATGAAAATTGCAGAGGCCCCGCATAAGAGGTTTCAGAGGGGTAAAACACTAGCAACTGATCTAGAGGCCGTTCTTGTGATGTTTCAGCAAAGAATGTGGTTTTTTTCTACTCCTGTCCTAAGAATTTGCCTCAGACTAAATTGAAAAGTAGTACATTAATTTCCTTGGCAGAGGGCATTTCAAGACAACCTAGTATTGACTCTGTTGCATGGTTATTAGTAATCATTCTTATGCACATCTACAATGAAAAAGAGCAAGCAGGACAAAAAAAATAGAAAATATATAATTTGAAGAGAAAAAGAACAGCAGGAAATATATTGTAGCCAAGGTTTGTGCTGAAAGAGATGAAGAGATCAAGACAGTGGCTGATCTGTATTGGAGTAAGACTCTGGGGTAAGACTCCAGTGAGCTAAGCTTCCAATTTATGAAAACAAAAGTCTTAAGGAATTTTCTGCTCCTAAAAAGTAACAACAAAGGAACAATTCTGCAAATGTGATTCAAAAAGGCCAGGCCTTGTCCCAAGTTAATGATCAGACTTGGCAGTGTCATCCACATGGTTCTGGGTTTAGAGTCACAAAGGATACATAAGTAAAGGGATTATGGAATCTTTCTTTGTAGTTAAGGAGAGCCACTGAGGCCAGGTATGTGACAAGAGAGTCTTTGCATGGAGACCCTGAGAGGCCATTACATGAAGCTGTGAAAGTGAGTCCTGGATGGCATTGGTGACTCCAAGGTGTTAAGAGATGCCAGAGCCGTGAGATATATCTGCCAAGGAGAGGTGCACACAGGNAGTAAAACCAGCTTAAGGGAGAGGTGTATTTTACAGGCAGCAAATCTAGAAGAGTGAATCCATCTAAACCCTTTGACATAAGATATGGGCTGAATTTTGTCCTGCTGGGTTTTGCTCTTGCTTTGGTCTGGTATTTCCTTACTATATCCCTATTCCTTCCTTTGGGGATAGTAATGTATATTCTATGCTATTTATATTGGAATTAATTTAATTTTTGAGNTTACAGGGAGTTACAATTAAAAGATTGCCTTGAGTCTCTGAAGAGGCTTTGAAATTTCAAGCTGTATTATGGGAGAAAAAATATGGGAATTCTTGAAGTTGAACTAAGTTCGTTTTGCATTGTATGGTGGCTTGAATGAGAATGACCCCCCATAGGCTCAGCTGTTTGAATGCTTTGTCACCAGTGAGTGGAACTGTTGGAGAAGAATAGAAGGTGTGGCCTGGTTGAAGTGGGTGTGGCCTTGTTTGAAGAGGTGTGTCATTGGGAGTGGGCTTCTTCAAGGTTTCAGAAGACATATACCATTCCCAGTTGGTGTTCTCTCTCTCTCTCTCTCTCTCTCTCTCTCTGCCTCCTACTTGTGGATTGAGATTTGAGTTCTCAGTTATTCCTGCCTTTGCTCTGCTATTATGGACTCTAACCCTCTGAAAGAGTAATTACAATTAAATGCTTTCCTTTATAAGTTGCCTTAGTCATGGTATTTATTCACAGCAATAGAAAAATAATTAAGACAATGTACTTCTAAAAGTAATAACTAATAAAATATTAAAGTTAAATTTTTTTGTAGATTTGAAAATTATTGGTATAGTCAATCTTTATGGTATGGAAGGAAGTTTTGCTTTCCATCTATTTATTTTGGTTATCCCATATTGAGGTCAGAGGATGACTTTAAGGAATTGGCTCTTTCTCTACCATGTGGGTTCCAGAATTTGAACTCAAGCTGTCAGGTAGGCCAATTAGTGCCTTTACCTGCTGGATTTTGTTTGTTTTGAAACAGGGTCTTATACTGTAGTACAGGCTTGTCTAGAAGTCACTGTGTAGCCCAGGCTGACCTTCAGCTCAGGGCAATCCTCCTGCTTTATCTTATATGCTGAAATCACAGACCTGCAATTCTTGGAATTTTTGTGTTAGTAAAATCCATCTAGAAGTTCTAATTTTTTTTAACTTTAGATAAATTTATTGTAGGAATGTTTAAATGTTTGATCTACTATACCCAGAATCACATCACCTAGAAAAACTGTAACACCCAAACTACTACTAATATTCTGAATGTACTCCCCTAATTGTTTCACCATTTTCCAATGTCTGGACACACACACACTATCCACTCACATACCCACATACCACACACACACACACACACACACACACACACACACACACTCACATACACAAACCACATATCAACTCACATACATACACACACACACACACACACTCATATGCACACCACACCCACTCTCACACAAACACATATACACCCACCACACCCACTCAAACGCATGTGCATACACATCCACACACTACACACAGAGTCACAAATGCAGGTTAGTGCTTTATCCGTTATTTTGAAATCTGCTTTTCTTGTGTCATACCTCCTCTATTTCTGCCATGACGTACCTGCCACGATGTTCCTGCTGCCCTGAGGCTCTATTTTATCATGAGTTGGAATCAGCAGAGCTAAGGGGTGTGGACTCAAATCTTTGGAACAAAACTTGAAGGTCATTTATGCTAAAAACACTGACGTTTTATTTACTGGTCTTGTGCAGGTGTCCATGAGTGACTTTTTAATGTTAGCAGACTTGACAATACTACCCTTAGTTCCTGACAAGTCTTATGGAGAGCCATGCCATGGAGGTTGATTACGCATGCACAGACTACTGAATCACACTACTGGGTTTTTGTTTTGGTGGAACTGAGGCTCAAACCCAGCTGCACATGCTAGGCAAGTATTCTCCTACTGAGTGGTATCTCCAGCCCTTGTGTGATCTTGAACTCCTAATTCTCCTGCTTTTACTTTCAAATCGAAGGGATTATAGGCAGGAACCACTCCACCTGGCCTGGCCACCCAGGTCCTTTATTCCATTAACATCTCTAAACCCTGTTCTCAGGAAGGTAGATTTGAGACAAGAGTTTCCACTTTCATTCTTGACAGCCTTGGAAGTAAAACTCTTTTAATTAAAAAAAAAAAAAAGATGTAAATACTTCAATGGGCGTTTAAGTTTTCCTACTAATCCCTGCATTATGGGTGCAGCGGCAGGAGGGTTAGGAGTTCAAGATGGGAACATGTGAAACTCTGTCTCAAGAAACCAAAAATAGTATATATATAAAAAAAATCAATAAATGATAAACATTATCTAAACAACTTGATAGCCATACAATGTTCTATTAGAAATGAACACAGTTTTTTTAACCAAGTACTTACTCTTTGGCATTGACAGCATAGTAAATTTCCTGCATTTAAAATTTTGATGCAGTCACAAATATTTCCGTAAGTTAATTTCTAAAAATTAGATTCCCAGGTAAGTACTTTTAATGTATTCAGAAAGATCAAAACTGTCCACGGACTCATAATAGAAACTTGTAGGGTCTAGCCTGGTGGTGGTGCACACCTTTAATCCCAGCACTCTGGAGGCAGAGGCAGGTGGATCTCTGTGAATTCAAGGCCAGCCTGGTCTACAGAGTCAGTTCCAGGACAGCCAGGGTAACACAGAGAAATTCTGTCTCCAAAACCAAAAACCAAAAACCAAAAAAAAATTCAACATACTGGTCATTAGTAATTATTTTTACTAATATTTGTTAACATTTACAAAACTATAATGGAATTGTTAATTTCATTTTTATCATTTAAAAATGTTAATCTAGTGTGTGTGTGTGTGTGTGTGTGTGTGTGTGTGTGTCTAGGCCGTGTGGAGGTTACAGGACAACTTTGTTGAGTTAGTTCTTTTCTTCTATCTTTACGTGGGTTCCTGGGATTAATACATTTCAAAATGTAAGGGCTGGAGAGATGGCTCAGTGGTTATAAGAACTTGCTGCTCTTGTAGAGGATCCACTTTAGGTTTCCAGCACTCGCAATAGCTCATAACTCTCAGTAACTCTAGTACCAGGGGATTCGATGCCCTGTTCTGGCATTCTTGGCTACCAGGCACTCATAGGGTGCACATACAGACATGTAAGCAAAACACTCATCCACATAAAAAGTTAAAATTTTTATTTGAATTCCAAAGTATAAGAGTAGGAATTAAGAGACCTGAATAGTCTCTCTCTCTCTCTCTCTCTCTCTCTCTCTCTCTCTCTCTCTCTCTCCCTCTCTTCCTCCCTTTCTTATTGTCTGTCTGTCTCTCTCTTTTTTTTTTCCTTTGCATTTCGAGTCAGGTTCCCATGTATCCCAGGCTGGTCTTACCCTTACTATGTAGCTCAGGATGATCTTGAACTTCTGATCCTTCTGGCTCTGCCTCACAAGTGCTGGATTATAGGCATACACCATTGTGCCCTGTCTATGCAGTCCTGGGGATGAACTCAAGACTTGATGCATAGTAGGCCCCAACCTTATCACTTGAGCTACATCCCTGATTCTTTTTCTTTTGGGGGGAGGAGGAAATGGAGGGAGACATGGTCTCATGTAGCTCAGGCTGGACTTCAACTCCCCACATAGCAAGAATGATCTGGAACTCTAGTTCCTCCTTCCACCTCCAAACTACTAGGACTCCAGGTGTGGAAATGGAGGGAAATATGGTCTCATGTAGCTCAGGCTGGACTTGAACTCCTCACATAGCAAGAATGATCTGGAATTCCAGTTCCTCCTTCCACCTTCAAACTACTAGGACTCTAGGTGTATGCCATGAGAGCCAGCACTGGATTTTAGTCTTCGCCACCATTGAAATTGGAACACATTTTACTGTAAGTCATTTAATTTCTTTAATCCTAAATTTCTTTGTCTTTTATAAAATAAGTTAAAAATACTCACTTGAATCTTTGTCCTATTTTCCCTGTGAGAATCAAATAGAAATATCTATGTGAAAACCAGTTACTGAATTGCTGTTTTATTATCCATATTAACATGCTGTTTGGAACACGTCTGTGATTTCGAGATATGAGCAAGTTGGTATTGACATTGAATATGAAAACATTTTTAAGTACTTAAAAATATAATATGTGATTCAGTTCAAATAAGTCACTGGACACTATAGCATATAGGGCTTATGTATCATGATAAAACTATTAAATTTGCATAGCTTGTATATAAGTTCTACATTTTCTAAAGTTTTTTTCAAATACGATGTGAATTTATAAATACACTGATTTATTTCCTTTCAAGGTGACTTTTGGGGTGTGTAGAAAGAAAAAAAAACATGATCACAATTTTGTACCCAAGTTCTTTTAACTAACAACAGGCTATTTTTCTCTTTAATTATAAAATCCTCATAATCAATTTGAAGTTGCCTAACATGTAATAATGGGGAAGCATTATTTACCCAGTCTTTATTTCTTAATCACTTGTTTTCACTTTTTAAGAATACTTTTTATGACAGGCATTGGTGGTGCACCCCTTTAATCCCACACTGGAGAGGCAGAGGCAGAAAGATCTCTGTGAGTTGTAGGCCAGTCTGATCTACATAGCTAATTCCAGGACAGCCAAAGCTACACAGAGAAACTCTGTCTCCAGAACTGAAAACCAAAACAAACAAACAAACAAACAAAAACAAAAAAAATCCTTTTATTTACGCTTTAACAATTTCTTACATGTATGCAATGCTTCTTGAGCATATCTACCTCCTTTTATTTATTTATTTTTTAAACTTATTTAGTTATGTGTGTATGGGGTATGGGTGTGTATATGAGTGCAATTTGCCAGAAGCAGCCAGAAGAGGAAGATGGATACCCTGGAGCTGTAGTTAAAGGCAGTGGTGAGCCATCTGATCAAGGTGCTGGCATGGATGCTGAGAGCTAATTACAGTGCCCCACAACAATGTTCTTCACTGCTGAGCCACCTCTCCAGGCCCCATACCAAGCCTTAATCACTTATTTTCAATTACTTTCTTTACCTTTATCATTTCTTTCATTCTGTTTGCTTGTTTTTCAAGACACGGTTTCTCTGTGTAGCCTTGGCTGTCCTGGAACTTGCTCTGTAGACCAGTCTGGCCTTGAACTCACAGAGATCCGCCTGCCTCTATCTCCAGAGTGCTGGGATTAAAGGCATGCACCACCACTGCCCGGCCCCCTGTATCATTTCTTACATAATTATTTTCTGGCTATTTCTTCAGGCTAGAATCTAAGGAGAAACTAGAGAAACAGAGGTGTGAGAATTTTAAGACTTTAAGTATACATTGACCCACGAATTGGTTGGGTGTTGTGGTCCCCATCTGTAAGTCGAGCACACTTGAGAGGAGAGACAAGGAGGATCAGCAGTTCCAGGACAGCCTAGTTGTAGGGCTGATGCTAGCTGGAGCTTTATAGTGAGATCTTGTCAAAAAATAAAACAAACAAACAAACAAAAAATCATGTGATATTTTAAAATTCCTACCAAGAATATAATGTTTGTATAGTAGCTACTATCAGTCCACATAACCTTTTTTCTTAAGCAATTTTTGAATTACAAAATGACACAAAAATCTTAAATTTCTTTCAACATATCAATATATGTAACTATTTATTTCGGTCTGCACTGAAAGTGGTTCACACACCCAGTAGATGAGACCTGGGATCTCATGGGTATTGTTGCTTATAATGAATCCTCCCCACCCCTACTGTACTTTGGCACTGAGCCACCATCCCTAGCACATGAATTTAAATGTTTAAAATGTTGATTAAAATGTTTTTAAGTAGCATGGGTATGTCAAAAATAAATAAATCTTGGAGGTGGTATGAGAACCAAGAACCACTTTAAACACTGCTGCAGAGACTCTGGGTCTGACTGGCCCCGAGCAGTTAGTTTTATGTTCTAACCAAGTCACTCTCCCTCTCTAGACTTCAGTTTGAGTCCAAATAGTAGAAGTGTGGAAGTGCTGGTCTGTGAGAAGGTGTGCCTTTACAAAAGGGGCATTTCTTTAGTTGAGTCTTTCCTTTGGAATTTTGGTTAACCTAACAATAATTGATATTAAATCGTTCTCTTTCCCTTTTCTATTTTTTTTTCAATGTTGGGGATTAAACCCCATACCTCCTACATGCTAGGCAAGGGTTCTTCCACAGAGCTAGACCTCCTTAAATCCCGTACCTCCCACATGCTAGGCAAGGGTTCTTCCACAGAGCTAGACCTCCTGTTTCCTTTTCAGAAAGATCTAAGTAAGAATTTCATGTTGTTGATTATCCAGTCTTTAAAGTGAGCTCCAAGAAAATTATTTTAACAAAAATATTATTCCCAAATAACTTCATTGCAGGAGTAGAAAAATGTAAATCAAGCAGATCCTCCTCATTGGCCAAATTCTTATACTGCCTTTGTGTATGTTAAAAAAGAAAAAAAAAACCAAGATTAAAATTCCTATGATTAAGAAATGTAATTCTGCAGTCAGTTCAGGAAGCACATCATGTATCAACATTTCGACTCATCTTCTCCCATTTACCTTTGTGTCCTAGTACTCAGGTTCCACTATGACGCATTGTAGACACTAAACAAATATTCAGTGGTTGAGTGATAGTGCACGTGTTTCATATTTTAGTAACAAGTTTGGTGGAAATGTAAATTTAACTTCTACGTATGTGAGAAAGACTTCCTTATGTGTTTGAGAATATTACTATTGAAACATCTTCTTGGGCATCTAAAGGTATATATACAAAGATTCATGGAGAGTAAGTTTAATATGTTATTACAATTCCTCTTCCACTGAGAGCTATTCAGACTAAGGGATCACCAATGTTTGTCTTCTTTAAGTCCCTAGATATGGACACCAGTTAACCAGGTACATGTTTTGAATCTGGGCTATGAAAACATCCTTTTCTATTATAACAGAAAGATGTGCTAGTGACTTGTCTCAATATTTAGAAGATTTGCAATTATCTGATTAGTTTTCAGAAAACCTTTTTCAAGACTCAGAGTGTCTTCAAAACAACAAGAGTTGTTAAAATAGGAGTTAAAAATAGTTTGTTGGGAAGCATTAACTCAGCACACAGAAGTTTTATATGGATGGAAGGGCCAGCGAGTTAAGAGCTGTGCACCAAATGGTTAAATGTTTAAGGATGGAGTAATTCAGATTTCTGAAAAGCCATGGTCTTTATTCATCTGCTCTTTGTTTTGCTAAAATCATCATCTTGAAAATTTTTCCAGCTAGAATTTGGAGAGTGGAGACAGTAACTGGAATCTTTTTTCTCTTTTCACTTTGGCATTCTGGAAACAAGGGTGATTTATATATATACATATGTATATATATGATAGAACGTCAATATTCAAAATTGGACAGTTATTTCTATAAACAATTATTTCTGTTGAAATTCTTTTTAATATGGCCTGTGGCCCAACTGGGTTTTTTTGTTTTTTCCCCTTCAGACCCTCTGTAGGATTAATAGGACCCCCCCCCTTTCCCTCAATAAACCCTTTTCCTTCAAGAGAATTCGGTGTCTTCCTTTTTCAAGGCTTTAGTAAGCAAAATGATTTATAGACTATCCCCACCTTCCTAGTGTCAGGCAAGTAAGTAGGTCCTAGTTGCATGGGTCACTCTGGTTACAGGAGTTCCGCTTCTTGAACTAAAATTGTGAGATTTATTATTCTATTAATGTTCATAAAGTCACTCTTTTGATGAGCCATAATTTCTCTTTATGAAGAGTCTGTGTGCCAGTCACTCATGATGTAGGAGAAGAAAAGTCCAGACTTTCGACATATTCTTATTCTCTAGGCCATTAATAAAGTCTTGAAATCCCATCTGACTCCAGGGGATAATGACATAAGGTATAGTATCAAACAATAAATTTCAGGGAGTCATTGTGTCCGTCAGCGACTTTCTTCACATTGTTGCTTGTGTGCAAAACCTAAGTTTTCCCTCTTGATATTAAAAAAAGAAATCAAGCATCAACCCTCCTCATGGAGAAGATAATTCAGGCTTGCATTATCTTTGTGAATATTTGTAGGGACTGAAATAGCAGGAGGTGTGAACTTTCTCCTGCTTATCTAAACTGTCTGCTAATGGCAAAACATAATTACAGTTACTTTAGTACCAAGTTTATTAAGGTATTCACCAAAACCTCCAGCCACAGCGCTTCCCCTCACTGGCTCACCTTCATCACCCAACTGCTTTTCTATCATTTGAGAAAGCACTCCCCCCGTCAAAAAACCCCACGAACCCCCCCCACACTCCCCTTAGGTTTAATGTCTTTCATTTATTTTAGTTGGGGAGTTAGGGAACTTGGGACTTTTAAAACAACATAGCAGGGCTATGCCGGAGTTTTGCAATTGTTTGCTTCACAGCTTTGAAAAGTCAGCTTACTTCTTTACCAGAAGACTCAGTTTGTCCTCTTAGAGATCATCCCTCGGTGACCTATTTGGAATAGAAACTTAGCCGTGATACCTACCCCCGCAATAGCACCCACCCCAGAAGCGCGAGGAGCCATCACCTCCCCATCAGCGCCTGGATCTCCTGGCAGTCTTTGTCCCTTCTAGACGTGGAAGCTTGGAGAGGAGGTTTGGTTTCCAAGGATTGGAGCGTTTGAAGGGCGGGGCCATCTCCAAGTCCATCTCCCCC
>LZPO01027782.1:0-22702 GCA_001675575.1 Neotoma lepida | reverse complement strand
GCACGCGCCTGGGATGGGAAAAGACCAACCAGTTGGGGCTTTCTCCAGGGCTCCCGGGGGTTGTGTCTCCGTGTCTGTGTTGGCTGTTTGGCTTGGTTTGATTTTGTTTCTGGAGGTTGCTTGCAGGTTTGGGGAGGAAGTGACTAGTTGGGTTCAGAGCTGGGAACTGAGTCAGGTAAGCCTTAAGCCTTGTCATGCTCTAACTCCACCAGAAAATGGAGGAGAGCGGGCTTCCAGGAGACAAAGCTGGGATGAGATGTTTATAAAATTATGGATGTCTCCATTTTGAAGCTCTGTTGGTGATGGCTGGAGGAAGAGGCATGCCTGCCTACTCCTTCTCCCTCTCCAGAGGGAGACCTGTGGTGGTTCCTCACTATCTATTCATTAAGCAAGGAAATGAGAGCTTTTAAGGGTTCCTCAGATTTTTCTCCTACCCCAGGAGCGCTTTCACAAGTTACTGAGATGTTTGTTTCCATTTTAAAGTAAACTTTTGGAATTTTTTTCTCCTTTGGAGTGGACCTGAAGGGTTTTTGACCTCCTTCAGGAAAGGCAAGGCAAAACCTAAAACATTTCCACTGAGATCTTCTCACAACTTTCAGCTGCTCCAGGTCCCTTGAATGTCTCCAGGAAATGTTATTCCCTCAGTGTGAGGGTGGTTGTTGGCCCTAAGATGAGATTTCTTTTTTCTTTCTTTCTTTTCTTTTCTCTTTTGAGTTCTGAGGCTTGGTTATCATCATTTTGATGCATTGCAAGAGTTTATTGTCTGGTTTTGGGTGTTTTCTGCCAGAAAGAATAGAATATTTTCCTTCCAGATCTCAGAGGAACCCTTTCAGACTGGCAGTTTCTTCGGGTTCTCCATGTCTCTTCAGGCTGCTCCATTTGTGTGTTAGGCCTCCTAGTTCCTTTGTCTCCCCCCTTCCCTTTCCTTCTGCTGTTTTTCCCTCTGTGTTCTCCAGTACTGCAAGTCTTCAGAAATATCACTATGTCTTCTTAACAATGTCACTATGGAAACAAATGATGTCAGTTGAGAAAACCTTATGTCCAGGTATCTTAACCTTTTAAATTGGAGGAATTTATTAATCTTGTAGGAAGACATTTTGTGAGGATGGTTTGCAAACAGGAGTCAGTCCTACCTCAGCACACACACATTGCTATGGAGTCCTTCACAGATTAGTTCTAGAGATTGTGTGTAATTGACCCAAGGAAAGAACTGAATTCTGAAATGCTTCAGAAATTTACAAAAGCCAACCATGAAGATGTTGCTTTTCCATTAGATCAGGTAGCCATCTTGAGAGTGAGGGAAGATGTTGGAAGAATTTTAGATGGACTATTGAGATAGGTGGGGAAGGCTTCACAGTGGGATGAAAACTTGGAGGAGATTCAGAACCAATTAACAGATTCTAAGGGGGCTAATTGGACCTTGCTTTCAACTAAGGAGAAATACAGAAAGGTACCAGCTCCAACAGAAATAAGGAACACATTGGTGAGCCACTTACACTAGCCTTTGCCTTGCCTTGCCTTCTCATTATGTGTCAGATTTTTGTACGCAAAGTTCCTTCTGTCTACAGTGCTTTTGTGCATATTGAAGTGGTTTTCGATTCCAGATGTAATTATATTCTGTTGAGTAGCTGGTAGCAATGTCACTCAGTAAATGCACACTGCTGTATATGACAACACCACATTTTTCAAACCAAACTGTTGTGTCATTAATTGAGGGTTATTGTTCTTCTGAGGGGTGTGAAAGGAGACAGGGAAATACATGGCTCTTTAGCTGATAATTGTCCATGGTCAATGAAGTAAAACCCTGTTTGTACAGATGAAGATGTATGGTTTTCAGTGGATGTGTATGCTCATTTAAAAATACGATGTTCAGATCTTTGCCCCTTTAATAAAGACCTAGAAGTCCCCAAGAGCACTTAGAAAAAAAGATTCTTGCCTGGAATCAGACCTTTCCTTTTTTTCGTTTTACAGTATTATCTTTTGACTGAATCCCTTTGGTTTTTAAGTTGTCATGTTATATTTAAGTTTGGTAATGCACACATGGATGATGCTACATGTTCAGCTTGGAAGTCTAAATGCAGTAGATAGCTATTTGGGCAAGTAATTATCAGATAATTTTGCATCTAATTAGCTGTGTGTTTATGTAAACATAAATATGTTGATCTTGAAACAAACTTTCATGATATCTGTTTTATGGTTGTTAATATTGGGGCAAGTGATTAATTTGTTTTAGTGTGTTGGACGGGGGCGTTGGGGGGTGGTGAAAACCTGCCAGTCACTCTAACAGCTTGACTCACTACAGTTTTTACTTGGAAATCAAACGATTTGGTGTCTTCTCACATAGTGTTAGAGTTGAAGGTATCTGGAGAGGGGGAAAATGAGGTACCTAACAGATATTTTGGAGTATGAGAATGTATTCTAACTGTTAATCTAAAAGACACTTCCATGTGCTTTGTACTTAATTAATTTGGGAGGTCCAATAATGTTTTTAAAGGCATTAGACCTGCACACTTGAATTGAGACAAATACTTTGGATTAAGCACTATGAAAGGAATTATAATAATAATAATAATAATAATTGTAATAATAATAGTAATAATAATAAAGTTGGCTTGAACATTTTCTTTTGCTATCGAAGCTCAGAGATCTTTTTTGGTTTGAGACATCAAGTGTACAGTTATACAACAGATAGTTGTAAGTTCTTCATATTCACTAATATTTCTCTCACTGATTTTATATATAATCCATTGACCTCACCCCCTGAAGGTCCTCCTTACCTCACCCCCATCCCTACCCCGTGTTGGAGACAACTTTTAGGTGAAAAGAAAAATCTATGTCCATTTTTCCTAATGTGTCTGCCGGAAGATAGTAGAAGGTGGGAATTCCAGCTTTCCTAATGGGTTTTAGAGTACTTGTGGTCAGTTTTCTTGAAAGAAAGAAGGATGAAGTTGCTTTGGGAATGAGTCTTGTTTTAAGTGTGATGGAGTTTAATAGGATCTAGTCTTCCTTTAATTATTCCTGATGTTGAGAGCTTTAGTTAAGGTAGCCTTTATCTTCTTTGTGGGACATTCGTCTTTCAGATGTATAGTTCCCCGGGTTACCCAACAGAGAATTGATGGGTCGAGGTTGAGAATTCTAAGTTGAGAGCTGAGATGCTGGAGAACTGAAGTGCTACTTCATAATTCCACAGTCACACATTAAGAAACATATAAGCAACTAATCCCAACCTTAGACGATTGTGCATGAATATGACTGCATGTCTGCAACTATAAGGAAACTCCAGAAATTCAAAAGAATGGGGGGGGGGGCTGTAGCTCAATGGTAGAGTGAAGGAGGTCCTAAGTTCAGTCCCCAGAACTTTTGTGGTTGGGGGAGAAAAAGAAAGGGGAGGGGATATTTCCCTGGTGTATGGACAAAATTCAGTAAGCAACACATTTGCCAGGTGATATGTGTGTGTGTGTTTGTGAAAGCAACTTGTGAGAGTCCTATGCTTCTGAAGTTGATGGCTTTGAGAGAAACATTATCTGAGTGTTGGTGACCTATTAATTGATTATGAGAAAACAGAGAAGAGACTAGATAATACTAAAAGAAAATTCCTCTCCTTGTGTAATATGCCAAGACATCTGGCAGATGTTATGTGGGGCCCTAAGGAATGGACAGTTTAATTTTAGCCCTAGCAAGGAAATGGGAAGTTCTAAGCTCTTTTAATAGCACAAGTCTTAGTTTGGGGAAGGTTGCTTAAAATAATAAGAAAGAAAGGAAAAGAAGCATTTTATGGAATAGGAAAGAACTGTAGGGAGAGTAAACTGAGGGTTTGGGGGGTGATAGACAAAACCATTATTTCCCAAGTAGAAACTAACATCCAAGTCACTAAAAATTGACAAATGTTTACATTGTAAGTGAAGAACAATAAGGAGTTAATATTCACTAGACAAAACTTCCAGTTTCAAAGTTAGGCATTTTTTATACCTTAAAGAGATAATATATTTCAAATATCCTTCATTACCCTCACTTTACCTAAGAGGAAACTGGCACACAGACATGAAGTGACTTGCATAAGGTCAGAAAGTTCAGCTGTAACAAAGCCAGGCCTAGAACACAGGTCGGGTTGGATGACTGCAGCCTGATGCCCTTTCCACTACCTCAACAGTGTTTGATAGTTGTAGCTGTTCAACAGCTGTCCTCTTCAGGCCCTAAACTCTCTGAGAAACTCTGTAGCCCTACCCTTGTAGGACAGGAACATGAATTTTGTTGTTGTTGTTTGTAGTTGGATTTAACATGTGGGGACTCAGGGCTGAGGTACTATACTTCCTTCATGGAGGGAGAGACCCATTTTGTTAGTGAACTGTTAGCTACTGGGTGGTAGCTGTGTTTTTCTTTTAAGTTTTCTGTTTTCTTCTCTTGTTCTACCATCCAGAGCTTAGAAGTGCTTTTCAAATGCCCTTCTTTGGAAATTTGACTGGGTCTATTGCAACTTGCAAAAGAGTCCACAATTGGACTCTGAGGATCTGTTTTGCAACATGGTGCAAATTCAAATTGGCTGCCTTCAGACATGCCTTTTTGTAATATTGACAAACGGTCAAGAGGTGAAATCTAGTCTTAATTGGTGGTTTTCTAGTATTAGCTACTCATTCAAAACAAAACAAAACGAAACAAAAACAAAAACAAACAAAAAACCCACAAGAAACCATGTGCCTTCTGTGTATCTCTTTGAATCCTAATTCTCTCTTGAAGATCAATGGCTGTTTCCCATTTCCCGGTAAACGGGAGTCATCGTTCAGACGACTTGAGGAGAGCACTTTGGAAAGAGTGAGATGGGTTTGTATGTCTGCCTCCTCTTGGACAAGCATGAGCAATTTTGTAAGAAAGAAGAGTGATGTTTGGAAGTTTCCACATTTTCTAAGCTTCTTCCAAACAAATGCATAAATTCTTAATCTACGAGGCAGCCTGGAGAAGGTAGGGCTGAATACGGGACTTCTGGCAGAAACATAGTTAATGTTGTAAACAGTTGAACCTCAGTGTGGCACTCCTCCAAATGAGTTGACTGTCGAAAATAAAATGTTCCAGAAGAACTGGGAGAACAGGAAAGAAGTTAAAACGGCATGGTTTGCATGCCAGGGCTGAAGGAAGAAGAAAAAAATTTAGGTGGGGGGGCACTGGAAAGAAGATAATCAGAGTTGAACTGTCTCCTGGATTTATAAGACCCAGGAGAACTTTCCAAATACAGGGAAGTGGATTTTTGTCAATCTAGATGGAATCTGCAGCTTATTAGGAAGCTCTTGTGAATTTTCTGTTCTCTGAACTATACAACTGGTAAAGGGGAAATCCATCAGAAGTGACTTGGATTTACAATTCCTGCTTGGACATGCCATCATAAAATTGTTCTTCTTGCTAAGGACCATGGTCCTCAGCAGTTGGCGCATCCATAAGATTCATGAAGTCTTCGGATGTGTGACTCCAATGCCAAGTTGACTATTGGGGTGTTTGGGTGGGTAGAATGACGTTGTAGGAGAAGGTGCTGGTATTGTCACCTCCCCTCTGGGGAGCAGCTTCCTTCAGGTCTTTAAAGCGTTCTTTCTTAATTCCTAGCTGGACACGTTTTTTTTCTTGAGTTACTCTTGGAGAGTTGGAGGGAAGCTTTGTTTTCATGGCAGCCCATGGGTGTTTTGGTATTGATTTCCTTGCTTTTGTGTGTTTGCTTGTTCGGGTCACTGCTCTTTCTTCTGGATTATTAGTAAGATGCTTAATGCCCTACCCATCCACACTTACCTTCAACTTCACTCAAAGGGTAGAATCTCTTCAAGGGGGAAGGGATTGGTAGGTTTTTCACTTGTTTAAAAAAAAAATACTTGAGGCTGGGTGGTGGTGGCACATGACTTTAATCCCAGCACTCAGGAGGCAGAGACAGGAGAATCTTTGTGAGTTCCAGGGCAGCCTGGTCTATAGAGCAAGTTCCAGGACAGACTGCAAAGCTACAGAGAAACCCTGTTTTGGAAAAAAAAAAAAAAAAAAAAAAGCTTGACGACAAGACTGTGTAATTGAGAAAGTTATTGGCCTGGCAGTTGAGGAGACTTTGAACAGAATCCATGAAAAGAAAACATAGAAACTGTTCCCAAGACCCAGTGGGTCCTTGTTAAATGTTTTAGGATCACTTAGAAGGGAAGTGAGCATTCGCCCAAGATGTGGAAAGCAGGGTCTTACCTTGGATTCATGTTGGTTACAGCATAAAAGGAGCTGGAGGCCCAGGCAGGCAGGACAACTGTGTCAGAAGTAATTAAGCCCAGGATTTGTGGAAAGGCTTATCTGCCACAGAGCCCAGCTGGGGAAGGCCAAACTCACTCCTTAAGCCCTCGTCTGGCCAGTTGGACCAGAACACAAGCTAAGGCCCTGGGATTTTACCTTCTTCTCTTCCCTATGCAGGTGTAAGAAGGCAAAGGCATTATTCTTCAGTTTTTCTCATATCTGCTGAGTGCTTCTCTCTTGAGCTTAGAAATGCCAGAGGCAAGAGGGTGGAAGCTGGTTACCTCTAAGGGCACATTCTCCCTGTTAACACTGCAAGTGTGCCTATCACATTGTACCTTATTACTCAGAAAATAATTGTGCAGTGGCACAATGTGGGATCCTTGAAAGATGTTTGCTGCACAAAGGTTCCAATCCTCACCTGCAGATTAAGAAATGGGTTTCTAAACCATCTCATTTTTATTGCTAATGAAAAGCTTTGGAAGGCACCTGTGAATTAGAGCTCCAGCTGCTATCATGGTAGGGGAAGTTAGGCCTTGAAAGGATACATGGATTAGCCCATCAGAAAAGCAAACAGTAGCATCAGCACAAGTAGAAAATAGATAGGGTTGTTAAGCTAACAGAAAAGTAGGCTAAAGCATTGCTGTAATTATATGGTGAAAATTTGCTGGGAAAGAGAGAGCCTGCTTGGATGGGAAAGGGAAAAGAAGTGAGGTAGAGGAATAATTGACAAGTCAAAATAGAAGAGGTCTGTCCACTGGGAAGGAGGGCATTGCTCTTAAGAAAACAATAGAGTGAACAGAGAAAGACCTTGTAACTTGGTACCCACTGCACATGAAATAGGAAGAGCCACGGTAAGACACACTTTCTTTAGTAAGCTCCTAGTGGGAAAAACTAGAATGGGACTTGGAAGACGATTCGTGTAACTTTTGGGTTACAATTGCAGCCTTTTTCATAAAGGACAGGTGGAAACTTGAGGGAGCTAGTTAAGTAGGCTTGATGCAGATTTTCCTGGAAAATGGATGATGCAGAGAATAGAGCACTGTAGCAAATAGCTGCATTATTGATGGGCAGAAAACGTGATAGTCCTCTCTAAGGTTATCCATAGCGCTTCTCAACCTACGCTCCGGGTATTAGAAGGAATGAAAAACAAAGACCTGCTCATTTCAGAGAGGAAGAGTGGACCATGACCACTGCCTGCTGTCCAGTTTAGGTTAAACCATTTGACTGAAACAAAGGCCAGCACAGGCTGGTAGACCAGTCTACTCCCAGCATTTTAAAATCCAGAACCAGGCTATTAAGGTGCAAGATACTTAGTCATTCTCATCCCTGGTTACATCATCCCTTTGTGTTATGAACAATTAATCAGCAGCTGAACAACAGTTATTCAACCTAGGTGACCGTGGGCCTCTTCTAGGGGTTCTTCAGTTGGGGCAAAATGAACCCTAGGCTACAGACTAAAACTTCCCTAAGGCAGACAGCAGCTAGAGATCACGTAAAGATTTCAACATAATCCCTTATCCACCAGAGTCTCTTCTGTGTTTCCATCTTGAAGAGTCTCTGAAGACTGTTGATTATTATTTAATAGTAGTAACTTGGAGCGGGGAGAGTATGAGGAGAGGGTTTTCATTTGAATGTCAGAGTTCAGAAAGTTTCTCCCTTTCTGCCCTCAGTTGGATGTTTTCTATCCTAATATTGAGTGAAAACAATGGAAAGTAAATATGACTGCTTCATGAAAAAATTCTGCTAATTCCAATTTAGCATAGGAGTACCACAGAAAGCTTCAAAATGCTATTTCTCTCCTGGATGGGCTCATAGCTGATATTACTACCAGGTAAAATTTGTTTAACATTTAGTATGAACCAGGAACTGTTCGTGTGGTGGAAGAAACCAGGGGTTAGGGAGATAATTTGCCCAGGGTCATGAGCTAAGAAGAAGGGGAGCCAGAGTTCACGTGAGAGGTGCCTTCCTCCACAGCCCTGGCTCTCTGTTGATAGGACCTGACCTATATGCTAATAGCTTATGTTCGTGATGGTCTGTCTCCTCCAGTAGCCAGGAGTCTTTGTGCTGTGGAAAGGAATCTGCACATAATGGAAAATTGATTGATTATAATGTATTGGTTAAGAGGAAAGAGACAGCCCATTCCAATAACTTGAGAAAGTATTTTACTAAGAGCACCCTCTCTGTCTTCTGAGTTACAAAGGAGACCTTGCAGAAGTCACTTGGAAGAGTACGTATTTTTAAATTGTATCAAACTCATCAGAATTTCTGTTAGTTTTCTGAGACAGGGTTTCTCTATGTAGCCTTGGGAACTACCTCTGTAGACCAGGCTGGCCTCAAACTCACAGAGATCCGCCTGCCTCTGCTTCCTGAGGGCTGGGATTAAAGGTGTGCGCCACCACTGCCTGGCTCACAGATGGAGTTTTAAAAGGAACACGGATCTGAACTGGCAGACAGACATGCTGTGTTTCTCTCTTTTGGAAATCTTGATACCCTGTTTTGGCTTTGGTGACCGAAGGCTGAAGAATGTTTTCAGAAGCTACACAGACAGACATTTAAAAGTTAGTGAATGATCATTTGTGAAAAGTGGGGCTGATTCTTTTATAAGTGGGCACTGTTTGTCCCAGCACCACTCAGTGGTCACCATGCATTCTGCTTAGATCATAGAGACGCAATGAATGTTCTGGTCTCATTTGCCTCTTCCTGGACTGTCCCGTACAATAAGGAAGTGCTGTTTATAGGTGACTGCAGATGTCCTTCACAGAGTGAGTGGCTGTCCTCATGGAGATAGAGGAGGTCTGTACACTCATAAGGTATACAGGACCATGGCTGTTCTGTGAGACCAGCCATTGGATGGATACTGATGGCTGAGCAGTCTTATCAGCCCCCAACCTCACTGCAGCTCCGTTCCTCTAAACTCTGGCACCTAGACAGATAGTCAAAACTTTTGTAGATACCCTGCTTCTAAAGTGCACAAGAAAAGGCCATTTTTTGCCTCGTTAGGGTAATTACCTGTCAGACTTAGCCAAACCATTGTTTCCCTTTCCTTTTTTTTTTGCTATGTTGAGTCTTGCACATGGTAGAGAAGAACTTTACCACAGAGCTACATTCCCGACCCTCAAATTACTGTTTGCTTGGATAAAAAACTTTGAGATACAGAGGCAGGTGGATCTCTGTGAGTTTAAGGTCAGCCTGGTTGACATAGTGAGTTCCAGGACAGCCAGGACTATGTCTCAAAAAAGAAAAAAGACAAAAGAAAAGAACTTGGGGGTGTAAGAGGTATTCATGGAAAAGAGTAAACTACAGCAAAGTGTATGATTCTTTTTTATTTTTTAATTTACTTAAATTTATTTTATGTGCATTGGTGTGAAGGTATCAGATCCCCTGGAACTGAAGTTACAAACAGTTGTAAGCTGCCATGTGGGTGCTGGGAATTGAACCCCAGTCCTTTGGAAGAATAGTTGGTGCTCTTACCCCCTGAGCCATTTCTGCAGCCCCAAAGCATGCGATTCTTTGGGCAGAATTCCTAATTCACAGGGATTAGGACTCACTTAGTCACAGTATAAACCATGTCCCCCACATCAGCCTATCTCAAAGACTAGTCTTCAATCAACCTATTTCTTTGGTCTTCTTAATTCCTTGGAGAGGTGCCCACCCAGGCTGCCTTCAGGAACTGCTTTGAAGAGAGCAAGGTGAATTGGGTCAGTGTATCTCTGGGTACTGCGGCAGTTGGGCATAAGATGTTCAATCTGCTCAACATGAGAGGTACTGCAAGAGAGCGGGGAGGCCCTGAGACATGTGTGAGGGGGGTAAATGGATAAAGATCATGGATGCAGGCCTGGCAGAGGAATCAGCCATTATTTTGCAAAGAAAAGAAAAGGAAATTACATTTTCAAAGACAGAATCAACCATATCATTAAAAAATAAAAAGCACACCGTGTAGGTTACATGAACCAGTGTGCTTGCTTTCAAGAAAACAAGAGTTCTATCCTTCCGGCCACTTGAAAGTTCAGTCAGCCCCTCAGCCCCATGCCTCCAATTAGTAATTTGATGGGGCCGGGAAGTAAAGAGGTGGTCAAGAGCAGATGTTGGCTGATATGAAATCCATCTCTGCTCAGTGCTTGACTTGGTGCCCTGTGTACTGGTGCGTTCTCTTTCTGACCAGTGGCTGAGCTTGTTAGTCATGAATGAACATCACCCATAGGTCCAGAAATTAGCAAGTGTTAAATGGTATGTGATTATTAGGGGGAAAACAAGATAATCTAGTCAGTGGGCTTAATTAAGTTGTGATTGCCCAATTGCTGCTTCACGATAATTGTATTCATAACCCCATTTCTAGACGTCAACTACAATTATCAGAACTGACCCCAGCACAGGTAAGTGCTTTGTGATCTTACCTGGAGCAGCTCTGGGTGGTGAATCTCTGGTGTCTCCCTTCTTGTGACCTTCCCAGGATCGCTTCCCTTCCTCTGTAGAAAGGCCTTTAACAGTATTATTTTCCTTGCAACCACACACACTATTTAACTTGTGTCAGCTTCTACAGAAAAGTATATTCTTAAGATTTTAAGCATCAAATAAGACAGAAAACCATAAATACACTAGCAGGAGAGATTCTTGAAGCGTAAAAATTTTAAAAATTGGCTAGTTTGTTTTTTTCCTAGCGTATTAGTCTGTCAGTATCTGTAACGTGCTTAATCGGAAGGGATGGTATGCTTTATAAGGCAGACTCTTAAAATGAGAGCATCATTCATTTGTAGATAACGCCATGCCAACATTAAGGTCTGAGGAACACTAGACAAGAACCTTTTAGTTACTTTCTAGAACTTTTTAGATACTCTTCCCATTCCCCCGAATTTATGTAACTTATTGTCAATATATTTGTAGTATGAGGAGAACATCAGGCTAGGGATGGGACTCGGTTAGTACTGTGCTTGCCCGTCATACACAATGCCGTGGGTTTGATCCCAGCCTAAACTGTATAAACTGGGTGTGGTGGCCCTTGTTGGAAATCCCTGCACTGAGGAAGGACAAGCAGGAAGATCAAGGTCATCCTCAGCTACATAGAGAGTTCGAGGTCCGCCTGGGCTACATAAGAGACATGCATATGTTTGTGTACATGTATGTCTCTTATATAGCTAGACAGAGACAGAGAGAGCAAGAATTCATAGCTTCATTTTTATAGTTATTGTTTGCTGTATGCTGTGTTTTGTTTTGGTTTTTCAGACATGGTCTCCTGTAGCCCAGGTTGGCCTTAAACTCTGTAGCCAAGGATGACTTTGAACTTCTGTTCCTCCTGCCTCCACCTCCTGAGTGTTGAGATCACACATGGGAGCCCCCATGTCCAGGTTTTTTTGCTGTTTAATCTCCTAAACAGAGGCAATGATTTCTAGGAATACAAACAACAACCTTTATCAGAAGTGGGTAGGTCTGTGAAACTGAATCATTGGGCCAGATTGTCATTTTGGCAGCCTTTCTCTTTGGATGTGCAGTTATGTGGGAAAGCAGTGCACTTGGAATTTGTGCACCATGGCTAGACCTTAGTTCATCTGTCTGAAGAATAACAGCTGGCAACTGGGCTGGTGTGTGTGTGTCTGTGTGTCTGTGTGTCTATTTGTCTGTATGTGTGAGTGTGTATGTGTGTGTGTGTCTGTGTGTGTCTCTGTGTGTATGTGTGTGTGTCTGTGTGTGTGTCTGTGTGTGTATGTGTGTGTCTGTGTGTGTATGTGTGTGTGTCTGTGTGTGTGTCTGTGTGTCTGTGTATGTGAGTGTGTGTGTGAGTGTGTGTGTGTGTGTGTGTGTGTATGTGTGTTTGAAGAGAGAGAAAAGGAACATTTATTTCTATAACATCAGCATTACAAATTTCTCTAGTGAAAATTCCCTTCTCTGTGCAGGGGTCTCCATGAAGCAAGGGGTGTGTAGTGTGTCAAGCATATTGGACTGTAAGTACTGGTTGACATTTGTCCCTTCCTTGTATCTTCTTGCCTAAGTCACTAACCCTCTCTGTCCTATGGTTTCCTATACCCTCCACAGATGGTATTGGTAATGGTAAAACTGACATGAGGGTTCCAAAATATGTGTGAGAATCTGTTTAATTTATTTAATTTTAATTTTTTTTTTGAGAAGGGCAGAATTTTTCTCCAAGTTCTCTCTTTCTTTAAAGATTTAGTTATTTATTTGTTTATTTTTAATGTGTATGTGTGAGTGCCTGAATGTATGCCGGCTTGGTGCCTGTGGAGGTGAGAAGATGAGATTAGATACTCTGGAACTGGAATCAGAGGTGGTCATGAGCTTCCTCATGTGGCTGCTGGAAACTGAACTCAGGTCCTCTGCAAGAGCATCAGGTGTTCTTAACAGAGACATCTCTCCCATCTCTGAGTGCTGGGTTATGGCAAGCACTGACAGATGATAGATAATTGCTCCTCACTGATAGAGAAACCGAGGTAGTGACCTACCAGGAAAAACACCACATTCCACTATACTCCGCATATGGTCTTTGGCCTCCACATCCATTTCTGAACTTGCCTGTTTCTTGCTGTGTCTTCCCTGCTGAGCAGTGCTGGCTTCTGTTCAGAGGGAGACTCAGCTATGGTGTGATCTGCTGGTCTGAAACTCGGCAGCAGTTCTAGGTCTTGGGAAAGTATCCAGTTGGTGTGGTGGTGGTGGTGGTGGTGTTATTTTCGACAGGGTCTCTCACTGAGTAGCCTAAGCTGGCCTGGAACTCAGGGCAGTCTTCCCTGCCTCGGGCTCCTAAGTGATGAAATTAATAGACGTTAGCTACCAAATAAACCCTACCTCAGTAGGAAGGCGTAAACTGACCGACAATGATGCTATTTCCTCTTGGCAAGAGTGCATCTGAGGGGTAGAGAGGCTGCCTATCACACCTCGTAGAGTTATTTCCTGAAGAGGTGTAAAGGTACAGTGTGTGTAAATGTGAAGTTCTTTTAGCTTCTGAGATGTTATTACCTTCCTGTTGTTTGATACCATTCTGACAGAAATGTCTTGCCATCTATGAAGATGGTACTTACTGCAAGGGGAATACTAGTTATGCTGTTTTATGTAAACGTTGGCTGCCTCTTTGTTGCATTGCCCATGCAAGCCAGTTTGAGCACTGCCCTAAAGCCTTGGTTAGAGATGACTTGGGTTTTCTTTGTGCAAATGTTTATTCTAGCAGCCTAGGTCTACTTGGTCTTCCTGGACTGTAATATCAGATGTTTTGAGATGTCAACCACAAGGAGGCTAATTTTAGAGAATCTTACTGGTAGGTGTTGGTTGGGCCCTACAGGACTTCCCTTAACTGCTTTGCTTTGGTCATAGAACATTCATTGGTGGCAGGGTGGTGGTGGTGGTGGTGGGAAATGTTGGTGACAAAGATAAAGACTGAAGAATGTCTAAATGTTTATTTGGTAAAACTGCATACTGATTTTTCACACTTAAAAGCAAATCTCCCAACACAGGTGTTAGTAGTGCATGCTCATAGTCTCAAAGTATGGGAAACCATGACAGGAGAATCAGGAGTTCAAGGCCAGTCTGGGCTATGTGAGATCTAGTTTAAAAAAAAAAAGCAAATTACCCATAAAGGTCTTTTTTTCCTTTTCTTTCTGTTTTAAATTTTGGAATTTTCCAGAAAGAAAAATGTCAATGGAAATTCTTTTAGTTATAAAAGTATGTTTAAAAACTTTATAGTTGCCATTAAACATTGTGTCCAGAGCAACTTGAGAAAGTGGTCATGGTCTTGGTTATTGGTATTTGAGATCTCCAAGATTCTTGTAAATGTGAGACTAAAATTTTTTCCTTACATTCATTCATTCATTCATTTTGTGTATGTGTGTGTGTGTGTGTGTGTGTGTGTGTGTGTGTGTGTGTGTGTATGTAAAGATCAGAGCACACCTTAGGGGAATTGTCTTTTTCTTAAACACTTTGTTTAGATTTGTTTATTTTGTAGATATCAATGTTGTGCCTACATGTATGTAGCCTTAGTTCTCTTTTTCCACCATGTGGGTCTGAAGATCAAACTTGGTCATTAGGCTTTGCAGCAAATACCTATGCTCGCTGAGCCATCTGGCCATCCCCAGATGAAAGATTGTTAGTCATGGAGGGTGGACTGAAAACTAAGAGTGGAGATATAGCCATGGGTGTGCTAGTAGTTATTATGTAGTTGCCCTCAGTTCTCTGAGAAATATGGGAGGAAAAGGCAGATGCTAAAACTCAAAATACTTATCACACCTAAGAGACTAAGAGTGGAAAGTCTTTTGCTTGCCTTGGTCTTTAGGAGATGGCCATTGCCTTCCTATGTATTCAGTTAATTACCTGTTACAGGATTCCTGCCTACCTGTGACTGGAGAAAAGCAGTTGGCTTTGAACTAAGAATTAAATTCCCATCCTTATCTACCACTTACTTTCTAGCTTTGGTAACCTAGGTCAGGATCCTAATGGCTCCTAGTCTCGTTGTTTGTTTCTTATCTTTGGAGAATTCCATTCTCTCTGGTGAAAGCTAAAAGGCATAACGTATGTAAAGCACCCAGCACCCTGCCAGGTGCCCAGTAAGTGGCCACTTGTGCAGGTCATTTGCAATGATGAATTAGTGGCCACCCAATGACTCTGGTACAGATGACTTACTCCTTGCCATTCATCTGAGGCCTGGTTTACATGCCTCAATGTGCATTGATGATGGAGTTGGAAAGAATTTAATGTCGTTATTGCAATGAGATGTGTTGTTACATTGGAAGTTGTTACATTTAAAGAAATTTATGCCTACTCATATACCCATTCATAACCCTCCCCCTTTTTTTCAGCCTCTTTTGAGTACTAGGCCCACCTGCAGTGTGCCTAGATGGTCAAGCTCAGGGAATATGGGATCTCTCTAGCAGTGTTGTGTTTAGGTTTTTTTGGTGATTGAGAGATTATGATAGAAATGGTGTCTTCAGACACATTAAAACAGCCTGGGGCATGACGCAGGGTGACTTAGCTTGTGGGTAGTGGATTCTTCTACTGTGGATTTATTCATTTCTTTACCTGTGTGTGTGTGTGTACAAAACAATTTACTAACTATGTAGTCAGCGCTGCCGTGGTTCCTAATCTGGCAGATCATTTAAATATTTACTCCAAACGATCTTGTTCTCTGTTGGTGTGAAGTAGAGTTTCCAGTTATTTTTAGGTCATTTTCATCTTAGCAACCCTGTTGGAGATGAACCAGACACGCTGCTGTAAACTGTCCCCACATTTGGATGGAATTTAATAAAGTAAAGTTTAATGGTTTGGTCCCAAGAGGCAAACAGACCATCTGGTTAGCAGAAGGTTAGGTCAAGTATTGCATGGCTGCTGAGAGGACCACAGACAAGCCGCCCTGACTGCACTGGTAATGTGTCCAGTTGCTGAAGGCATTAAGCATTGAAATGGTGCTCTCAGGTCTGCCGAGCCAGCAGTTCTGTTACCACCGCTGTGACGCAGGAGATAATTCAGCCGGGCAAGCGGCAGCATGGGGGTGGATCTCCAGTACAGGATGTGTAATGTCAACATGAAGGATTGGAGCTGGCAGAAGGAAAGGAAGCAGTCATTTCATGCCAGTGCAGGAAGCCTAGAGAGATGCTTTCCACCCCCTTTGCTTCTTGTCCTCTTCTGGAGCTTTCCCATTCCGAGTTAAATGATTATCTTGTGGATGGTCCATGGCAAAACCTCAGCTGGTGTCTCTGCCTCTTTTGGAACCTGTCAGCAGAAACAGTAAGCCACAGTCCACACTCATGTAGGGCGGGCAGAGGGAAGAGTTTGAGCATAGACTGGGAGGAGGAGAGAGGGCTTCATTAGACAGGCACATCTTTGTGCTTGAGATGGAATTCCATTGTAGGTCCCTTTGTGCTCCGCTTTGAGACTGGCCATCCATTCAAAGGCTGCAATCATCTTTGAACGTTGTGCTGCAGCTGTAGTCCGTAAGAAGGCTGTGGAATGGTTCCTGTGATTCTGCAGAAGCATAGCAATTACATAATTGCTATGTAGCTGGAGAGAGCCATCAGGACTGTCTAGTTCTTCTGGAAAGAAAGCTTCCACAATTTGAGGGGTAGATTGTTTCCCCCTGTTAAACTTAAAAGCTGATAAACGAGTACATCAGGCCATCCAGCCTGAAACCTTGAATGAGTGCACACTGCCGGACAGTGAGTGGATTGCACAGTTGTCTGAGACAGGGAGAGAGTAACTTACTGACTCTTGGAATAGCAGATTCACTGTGCTATATGATCCCCAACCCCTTCAATGTCCAACTCTGTGTTTGGTGTGCATTCGAGGCATGAAATATTCTAGAACTTCCCTAGGAATGGGGCTGACAGACTTGTCTGTAGTCAGGAGCCCTCTCAATTTCTGCTACCTCCTCAGAAGGATTTTCACAGCCCTTTTGAATAAATAGCTGCCTCAGATACTCATTGTAGAGGTATTGCAAAAGCTGTTGTCCTAGACTCCTACATGAGAACATCTTTGTCCATTGACTAATGGTGGGGCTCTTTTGGCTCAGAGACTGGAGTGGGCTGGATAGTTTGTGGGAAACCACAACATCGGAGCCAATTCTTCCTTTCAGCTACTTGGTCACTCGCTTTCCATAGGTGAGAAAACATTGAGGTGGAGCTGGCTAGATGTAGGTGTGAAGGCTACATTAAGCCAATGAGGAATTCTGGCTCTGTCCCTTGTGATGTCAAACGGTCTTATAAAATTAGCCACATCTCCCAACCTAAGTATGAACCTGGTGTTTGTTTGTTCGGTAGCTCTAAGTTTTAGCAGCCCTGCCATTCTGGTATCTATCCATGGAGCTGTGTGGCTGTCAGGGTCCGTTTTTATGAATCACGTAAGTTAGGTCTTTCATAACTGTGAGCCTCATCAGAATTTCTCAGTTTAAATGTCTGCAGTCAGAACTTCAGGCTAATGAGGGAAAGAAAGCGTTCTGCCCTTAGCAGTTGCAGTGAAATGCCCAGAGGCCAAAGTGAAGATGACACCTCCAAGATAGACTGGGTCCATGGATTCCTGGTCCTTTGACCTTTAGGCCCTCAGATTCTTTCTGCACCTCTTGAGCTTGACTCAGGATGATGGATGTAAGTAGTTGAAGAATTTTGATTCCTATGAAATGAGGTTGGCAGCTTTCCAAGGATCAGCCTGTCTCAGCACTGAGCTGTTATTTTGTAGCAATCTGGAGGGGAATGGAATCACCCATGGTGACCTTTCCTGCGTCATTCTAGGCAGGTCTTGGCATGTTCCAGCTGATGAGCAAAGATGACTATTGGCAGGAAGACCCACTGGGTTCGTCTTGTTTCATATCTCAGGAACAGTTCAGACCTGGTGCCATCAGTACCCAACATCAGCAGTGTTTGGGTACTCTGAGAAACGCTTCTGAGGGAGGAACCCTTGACTGCCTCTCATGAGAAAGGCCACATAGAAGGGAATCCTTGCTATCAGCATCTGGAGCCCTGTGAAGAAGACCTTGGCAGCGAAGATTGTGGTATGTATAGAGAAGATGATCTTAGGCCTCAGAGGCAGCCAGCACTGGACTGACCTTGAGTGAATGATTCAGTGTCCATTCCCCAATATCCTTATCTGGAAAAAGAAAATCTCCTTTGTAAGGTTCTTATGGGGGAAAGAAATGAGATCATGAATATAAATCTCTACTGCAGAGCTTGACATATAGTGGGCATATAAAAAATAGCAATTGCCTTCCCTCTCCTTAAATTTTTATAAAATGATAGGCAGAGCGTGTTAAACAGTGCCTGTCTGGTTTGGAACAAGAATGCCCTTGAGTTGCCCATGAAGTCCCCTTCAGGGGGCTCCTTGAAGCCTGCAGTGATGGGATAGATAAACATTTCACTTCTTGGCTTCAGGGCTGAGCAATGCCTTTTATTCTGGAGTGACTTCATAGCCAGTGCGCTCTTGAGAAATCTGGAAAGAGAAAGAATAGTAACTTAACCTCTGCTTGCATTATCTTAAACATTCTGTTACAGATTGTTTATTAAATTCCTCAGATTGGATTCTGTATTTTTTACTATTGCTACATACGCTACTTACACCTTTAAATAAAACTTGAAACTGTCCAAGACTAGCACAGAAGTAGGAGCTGTGGTCATTCAGGATCCAAAAGACTTAACAATCTTATTGTCTCTTAGAATCCCCCTTTCTTTGCCCTCTAACCCAGTGTACTGTTCCTTAGGATTGTGTTTCCTGAAGGCTCGATGACTCTTTTTAAAGAAAACTGCATTAGTTAGTTAACATTTGACAAAATAAACTTGGATGGCCAACAGTTAAGTTGTGTTTTATATCAATTGCTGAAAGATCTAGATTAGAAGCTACTGGAAAGGAGGTTGGAGGTCCCTTTGATGTATCCCTGATGTTTTCCTTAGTGCCTAGAATAGATGTATTCAAAATGTGTGTGTTGAGTCAGTAAACCAAACCAAGCATTTCAGAAGACAACTAGATTTCTGAAATAAAGTAGTATCTCTTTGTTTCTTAGTCATAATTGCTGACATAAATCCCACTACACAGACAGCTTTAAATGTTAGTGAAGATTTATCTTGACATGTAAGTTCTCCATCAGAGGAAACCACCTAACTCTACAAATCCATGTTATGTAACATTTCAGAAGTCAGAACGTGTGGTTAGCAGTCTAGGTTAAAGAGGCCAAGGAGAGATTGGTGGTTGGTAGCTGAAGAAGGATACTATTTTGAGGACAATGGTTTACTAAGCGTGATCCCTTCAGCTCATTATTAAATCAGATATGTCTAGCATTGATTCACAAATACTGGAGGAGAAGAATTAATACTCAAGAATATGAAATTGTTCAAGGCCATAGTTGATTCTAGAGGAAACTCATTTGTAGTTTGTCATGAAACTAAGACTTTGTTTGACCTGTTAAGTCCAAGTGGATTGTGGCATATGTGAATGGTGGTATGGATGCCTGAAGCAACACAGAGAGAAATGTTCTGGAAAGAAGAGATGAGTATGTAGCATCTCCTATCAATTTAACAGAATTAGAAGAGTGGCTCTCAGAAGCAGGGATAATAGTGGACGTTCTTTGAGGGCAGTCAAGCGGATTCAGAAAACATTCTTCTTTGAACCTTTGACTTTAGTTCCTGAACATTTCAATGGAATGGTTTAGATGGTTGAAAGTCTAGTATGTGCAGAAGCCGTCTAGGACTTAGGTGACCTTGCCGCATTAAAGAAACCCATGGATCCTGTTAGTTCCAACCTGACTGAAGGACATATTCTGAAGAGCCAGCTCATTAAGCAAGCTTTTGAAGGGTATGTGCTGCAGAGCAGTTTCCTGTTATTTGGTTAATGGTTGACCTAGTTCTCTTGCCATATGCTTCCTGGAACGCATTCTAATATAAAGTATGTGTTAAAGTGAGACTAGGGTAGTCACAGAAAGTCAAAGCCTTTCTGAAGCAGGGGACCACATTGATGCCAGGCTGGGGAAGGCAGAATGGTGCATGGATGAAAATGAAAAGATTTTCCTCCTCATGGTCTTATTTGCTGGTTCTGATTTTAATCCTCACTTTTCATCCCAGTTCACTGCAAGGAGGTGTATTTTCCCAGAGTACCTTGGACACAGGCCTGCATCATTAGTTCATTTGTTGTGCAAGCAAGGCCAAGTTCAGTGTTGAAGTGTTCTGAGTAGAATTGTAACTGCAAGGAAGGATTAGATTAGATTTGGCTAATGGCAGGTGGTTTTGTTTTTGTGTTATTATTTTTATATTGTATACAAGGGATTAGTAAATCTTTTTGTCTGAAGTTTGGCTGGAGTCCAGAGCTCAGTCTGAGGCTCCTTTGACTTTTATTCATCACTGTACCTGGAATCAGCAGCCCTGGTTTCTTAGAGATGGGTAGAGGAGCTCTCAGCAGTCGTGGGGGCTGGTGAGCAAACTTTACACCAGACATACACTTGTTTGTTTTAAGAACTCCAGAATGTGAAGAATCTGTGGACCCAGGCTGCCAATTGTGGATATCTGAGCAATAGTGGAAAAGTCATTCTGCTTTCTTCATTGCTCATGAAGAAATGTTTGAGGAACCTTGTGTGTGTGTGTGTGTGTGTGTACAGGGAAAGGGTGGGCATCTCCCTTTAAAAGTCACTGTGAAATTGTGATCCTTAAGCTTGGTTGACCTTCAGAATTATTCTGAGAACTTAGAACTAAAAAGATTTATTGAATTTAGGCTTTTAGGTTTATTGGGTACAGGCTGGAGCAGAGGATGTGTAGGAGCCAGAGTTCCACTGGTCTTGAGTATAGTTGTCATTGTGCAGAGAGGAAGAGAGATGCAGCCACAGTGTTTGAGTGGCTTGCATGCAGAAAGTAGGCAAAGGACTGTAGCTGATAGTCATTGGCGCTATGGAATAATAGGCTTACATATTTTCTTCCCTGGGAATTTAGTACCTTTAGGGCACCTTAAGGGTACTGAATATGAATAATTTGCATTAGGAGAATGTAGTGGCAGGCTATTCATTGTCAAGCTCCATCTTTTCCATCCTCTTCCTTGTCCTGTTTCATCCCTTCCACCATGAAGGCAATGTCAGCAAAATCTGCCTTTATCAATTAAAGTAGATGCATGTTTTTCATTTTAATTCATTTGGCAGAAACAGAGGGAAGTCATTATGTTAATATCTAAATACAAAGAAAGTGCTACTGATTTACCCAAGTAAAAACCCTTTTTTTATTAATAAAGAAATGCACTTGTTGACTTGCTCCATATAGCTTCAGACCTGGCCTGCTTTGAAGCTCTTGCCTCTAACATTAAGCCACTGTTAACTGACCTATTTGTGAAGCAAAGTGACCCTGGCTGCAAGATCAGCCTGATGTAGGACCAATAATATGCCTGATATGCAGTCCTGCTGGTCAGTGTAAAGAGTGACTTGACTGGACCAGCTCAGTAACCCTTGCCCCAAAGGGTAAGAGGTAACTGTGGAAGATGAAGATTCTGCTTCCAAGCAGTGGGTGGAAACAACATATTTCCCTAGAGCATATTGTGCATTCATCTCAACAAAAAGAGAAACCACTCAGATACAAGATTGGATGGTGGCTTCCTGAGAAAATAAGGGGCATTATTATTTTTATATATTATCTACCCCTAAAATGATTACCGCTTCTATGATAAAATACCAAGGTCACATTACAGTGAGTTGGCCATTGAATATGTGTTATCAAAAGAATGGCTCTTCTTTACTTATTGTTCTAATGCTAAAAGTTTGATAGAGGATGAGANGAATGTTGTTTTAGAAGGAAGAGAAGCACTTGAAAAGTATGTTATAGAAGAAATTTGAGGAAATTTATCTGATTACCAGTCATTTTTAGTAACAGAAAGGTAGTAATCATAGCCCAAGAACTCATGCTCATGTCCTTGGCATGCTTAGACGTTCCAAGAAGGGAGTATAGTTTAAAGTTATTTTGAGGAGTTGGACACTACCTACTAGGCTCCTAATGCTTACCCAAGTTAAGAGGTTGAAGTGCCTCCAAGGCTTTAAGTGGCAGCTGAACATGTGATCTTGTTAACCCTGACATGTTCCTGAGCTGTGACTCAGATCACTGTGGTAAACGATCCTGTCCCATTCCAGATTCCCCAGCCGAAATCTGCATGAGGTCACTCCTTAGGCTTATGGTGCAGAGCCCATGAGACTATCAGGACTTGAGAACAGGACAACTTGAAATGGCCATTCTACACATGAGACTGATGTTGATTGCTTGGTGTTGTGAAGTCCACTCGATGCCTGAGAGCTTCCAGTTCCCACCTGTACTCCAACTCCCTGTCCTCATGTAAACCACTTGGTGAGAAGGAGAGGATGCCAGAGAGAGTCATGTTCTCATAATTATTTGCTCTTTGGAAGTTCCCTCATCTAAATAGACGGACGCTTTGTGTTCCCCAGAAAAAGGTAAAGTACACACAAAGTAGCCTAAAAATTGTGTGATGCGTATTTTGAATAAAATAACAAACTTGAATTATTTGTTTTATTAAATAATAGCCAATACCTAGCCAAGAAGAAGTGGGTTTGTTGGTCTTAGGTTGACAGGCTGCATAAGGACTCTTCAACATTAGTGATTTAATAAAAGAGATGAGGGTTGGGAAGTAAGAAGGTGGTTAGAGGTGCTTCTTCACTTTAGACTTTATCTTTCCAGACTTCACTATGTTTTTGTAAATCCCCAAATTTAAAGCTTGAAGTGTTCCTGTTCAGCTGTGTGAATTCGTTGCCCATTTCGAAAGTTGATAATGACTCAAGGGTATCCAGCTCTCAGGATTCAAGCCACTGCATGTTGGCAATGATACTGGATCCTGGTTTTAAAAATAAAATGCCAGGATGCGGCCTTGAGGATCCAGACATAGACTGTGAGCACATTCCAAACCTTGATCCCCAAATATACAGCAGTGTCAGCTATGAAGAGTGGAAGGGAAAGAGAGGGTTGAAAAGGAAGGAGTTACTCTCATCTGTAGTGAATGTGAACTCAGTATTTGGAGC